>JACBWV010000223.1:4031688-4072537 GCA_013435795.1 Chlamydomonas sp. ICE-L | reverse complement strand
GACTGGGGTATTGCTCAATTTGCCAAGCACCGAGCGAAACATGATACTGTTTGCTGAATGATTTGCAAATCCCTTGTTTGACGCATTAGTGCTTGCACTGCACGCATGGCTGTGGCATGATGTTGCATACCGTGTTGGATGCATTGCATGGTTGTCGTCAGGCCTGTTGTGTGGTTTGAGAGAGAGGCATTTTTTACATCAACTCCCCCTTGGATGTCGGGTACCATACAGCTTGGTCTCGCAATCCTGCCTTCTGTTCTTCCATGGCTGCGCCAATGGCACCTGCTCAGCCGCAGCCATTCACAATTACTGACGTGCGCATTCCAACATATAGGCTAGGGCCATATTGTCCATTGCTCATTGCAGGCAACCACCTTCTTTGCAGATGACCAATCCACCGTCTGCTGCATCGTTCTGCGTGTCACGCGTACGTTGGGTCAATGCTCCTTTGAGCACTGTTCCCATTTTCGGGTGTAAGATCGTAAGCTGTCCCACTGCCACCCACGCGTCCATGAACTCGCTGCCTCCCGCTCCGCCCCGGGCCATTCCAAACATGGTGGACGCGGCAATAATGACACCATTGTAGTCAGCAATCGAATAGGGAATTGATGCTTCTGCAATACTGCTATATGCGTGTTGCTGAGAATATTCCCACTCTCCCTTAGCCTCGGCTCTGGACTCGTAAAATGTCAGGCTGGTTGCCTCGTTGTTTCTGGGGTATCCCTCTTCCTCGCACATGTTCAGCACACGAACAAACGTGCCGGTGAACCCTTGCTGTGCTACGATGTCCTCGATCTCCTGTGCTGTAATCTGCTGCCCAAACGAACAGACAAGGGCACCATGTTGCGTTGAACCACTCCACGTCCCATGGCCACAGAATAGCAGAACTGCGACATCCATGCCGGGCTGCAGGAGATGCTGTATGGCGGCTCTCAGGTCCCGTTTTGGAACCTCGGAAGTGCCTCCCAGAACGTTGCAGCTGAATCCTTCTCCCAGCGACTCCTTAAACCGCTCAACATCCGTTGCAAAACCCGTCGTGCTGTACGTACGGAGGTCGCGGGGGAGCAGAGCCGCCTCCTCTAGGACTCGCGTGAGGCGCGCCTCCAGGTTCAAGGCGTAGCTGGGTGAGACTAGCAATGCACGCTTCATCTTGTGGTAATAGTCTTGGGGGGGATATAAATAAATCACAGTCCTGCGCGCACAACACCAATATGCATTAGATAACATAGATAACATTGACTGCAGCCGGGGTGGATGCAGAGGCGACACTGCTCAGGTACATGCGCGGTGGTTACGATTCCAGAATCCAGTCACGAAGAGATGTGGGCACATCAATCCCTATTTTAAACGTGTTCACATGAACACCTCTGAAAAGACTCTCCATCTCGGGAACAACAATTATTTCAACAAAAAATAAATACTGAAGAATACCGGAGGCTCGATAGCGGATTTTTTGATGGCTTTGACTGCATGGGGGTATAAAAAGTATCCATTCATGTTCTTTATTGCAGGTCATGGATGGCGACGCTGAACTAGATGCTTTGCTTGCACAACACCCGGCTGCAAGAGCGGCATATGAGCGTCGCATCGAGAGGCTAAGGTTTGTACATGCTTGCCTGATGATAGCCGAACGATATGTGTTACGCCACACTACTTGCCGTAGAACATGCTAGCAAATTGCGTCTCCGACTGTAATTGTATTCCCATTGTCTGTGAAGGTGCGCGTTCCCTTGACTTGAGCAATCATGAAGCCATGCATGTCCATGTACACATGTGTGTGCGTCAAGATGGCAGCACATACAGTACACTAAATCTAAAAAAACTCTAGGTGTTTCACTGCCGAAATGAAAACATTAGCCCCCCGTTTTATTTTGGCAGTAGCACAGATGGTGTCAAAACGTTCCCCACACAATCTCCACCTCAGACTCAGACTCAGACTCAGAACTCCATCTCAGACTCAGACTCAGAACCCGCATCATCATTAGTGATGCAACAAGAACCCACCGGGAGAGCGGGCGTCCCGAACACACCCCGGAAAGCGTGCGTCATCCGTACTTGCGCCCCACTCCAATACTTGTCCAATGCCGTCTCGAACCCATCGTACGTCACCAGCACCTCCTGATCAAACATACGCCCCAGTGCGACACCGAACTTGCTGCCCCGGCTGTTACCAGTGGTCTTGCCAAACTGCTGCGTGGCTGCCACTGTCATGCCGTAGTAGGTGCTTGGCGCGCCTGCCCCCCCTTGCATCTGAGCACCTCGCAGCCTTACTGCGTCCCTGGTACCTTGCCCATCCTGCCACATCTCCCCCTCGGCCTCGTACATGTTCAGCAACCTCACAAATGTGCCTTTGAACTTCGCCGCCACGCACTCAATTGCCTCAGCTGTGACCAGCTGCTTGAATGAACACACGAGACTACCGTGCTGCGGCGACCCCTGCCACATGCCATGGCCGCAGAACAACAACACAGCCACCTCTGTGTCGTGGGACAACAACCACTTCAGGTGGTCCAATACAGTGCTGGACAACATCTCGCCCTCCAGTGTTTCAAAACTGAAACCCGGCCCTGACTGGCTGCGTAGCACTGCTGCGTCGCGCGCAAAACCCTCAGTGCTATACTTGCCCAGGTCACTGGGGAGCACTCCTGCTTTCTCCATCACGTATCGAGTCCTGATATCCAACCCAGGCGTGGCGTAACTGGGGCTGACCAGCAAGGCACGCTTTTGTCTCTGCATCTGCGGGGGTTAATATTGAATCACACATATTTCTCTATGTACAACTTGCGCAACCAAAACATATAGTTGTTCTCAAATAATTTTGGGACACTCTGTATAATTTGAATGATATCCCATGAAACCAGATACAGGTCCGTGGTTCACTACAAATATTTTTTGAGGAGTCTGAGGAAGGTTCTAATATAATGGGCGTTCCTGCCTCCCGGCCGATTTTTTTAAATTTCTAATCAGGATTTAGAGCCTCCTGAACGACTCGCTAGCTTGAGACATCAGCACCAAGGAATCACAAATCCGCTCCATACCATGTTTAGCAACCAGTCAAAATCGGCCGGGAGGCAGGAACGCCCATTATATATACAACGTGTCCAAGAAGCCATAATGGCATTCTCCAATTTGGAAATAAATAGTTTGTTCACGATCAATGATGCATGTCCAAGAAAGAAATAATGATGCGGGACTCCAAATCAGCGTGATTTTTAAGAGGCGCGCTCCACCATCCCAAAAAAACACAGGTTTGTTAAGCAGAAAAAAGTATTGGTTCGCTTGTGCATGCATGTATGTATGCATGCACGAACGAACGAACGAACGAACGAACGAACTATGATGAGAACGACGACGGAGCCGGAGCAGCAGCCGCAGAGTAGTTGTACTTGTCCTCGCACGCAGAGTTGTACATGGCTACGCAATCAGACTGTGTCTGATATGCGCTGATGGCCTTCGCGTGTCTCTCGACACAGCGTGTAGCGTAGGCCTTGTTGACCTTTTCTGCTATATGCTTTGGTGACGCGTGCGTGGTGCACAGCAGGCCAGTGGCATGGCGATTGTTTTTGCACTGTCTAGGTCCGGACGAACCGAGCAGGACGATGCAGCACTTCGTATTGCAGAATGGCAGATTGAGGCTGGTGAGCAGTTCGTGTCCAAAGTGGTACGGGGACAACTCTGGAACTAACTGATTCTTCAGCAGGATATTCTCATGCCTGGTAGTCTCGGAGATGAGCTTTAGCTCATCGTTATGCTTGATAAGTGCCTGATTCTTGATCCGACAGTTCTCGAGCTCGCGCAGGAGCGCATCGTAGTCTTCGACTGTAGCAGTCATCGGCTCTTCAGACGCATTGGACTCCTCCTTGAAGGAGTCCTCCTTGACGTGGTTGTGGCAGTATTTACGGCCGTTAGTTAGGATCCAGGAACATGGGGAACCGTCCTTCTTGGTCCCGGCGCAAATGCAGCGGGCGTCAGAGGTTGTTGGGGATCCAGACATTTCGGGTATTTCAGTGAGTGAATTTGGCGATTACGTGTGTTGTTGTTGTTGTTGTTGTTGGTTGTTGTGCTGGAGAAAATCGTTTCAATTTTTTTCGAAACGTAGTCTATTTGGCGCGCGGGGTCCTCGTTGCCTCATCCGCGTTTCAAATAAAGTGGGACACACCTTACAAACTTTCCTCAGACTCCTCAAAAAATATTTGTAGTGAACCACGGACCTGTATCTGGTTTCATGGGATATCATTCAAATTATACAGAGTGTCCCAAAATTATTTGAGAACAACTTTATGATATTGTGCACCCAGATGACCTAGAAGCCGTTCGAAGCAAGTAGGACTTGTCGCCCTTTTGGATATCATCACAAATGTCTCGCAACACTCAGTACACCTGGTCTGAGTTGTGCTTCAAGCCACCTGTCTTGCAAATCCATGCGAAACACTCACAATTCCAGTGAATCAAGTCATACTTGGCAGAGCCATACTTGGAGTTTCCACCATGAGCTTTGCTATGTTGGCAGCACGATTACGATGGACAAGCTCGTCAGCAAAGTCAGTTGGAGAAGTGTATTGCACAATTCCGTACGTTGTGTGGCGTGCGAGAAAATTGATGTAGGTATCAATTTGCAGGCGGGCATCGCGCATGCGTCTGTCTCCTGAGGGTGAAGTGAAGTGGGCGATATCTGGGTCTTGGTCCAGACGGGACTCCCTGAGCACAATGCCATGGTGCGCATATCCATGGCGCCAACCTCCAACCATCACGACGATGTGGTCTCCATGGGAGAGGAGCTTCCATGCCTCTGCAGTTGCATGCACTTCGGTTCCTTCAGGGGCCAACGTCCAATGACTAGTTTCTTGGTCATCTATCATTTGGAGAAATGATGCCCTCCGCCTACGTGCACGGCGAATTATTATACGTTGCAAGCAAGCAATTGCACGACAAAATCTTGTCGGATAAATGCATTGTTGTACGTGTGTGTCTAATAAATCCCAAATTCTAGTTGGTAATGCTTTAATTGCTAGTACATCAAGATTTGGAACAATGGTCATTTCAATGAAGATGTGGGTTTCACAACCCGTACATCCTATCGTAGTAGTGTCCAAGTCTTTACATCTGTTCTCAAATAAATCGGGACACGCTTTAATGTGTCTCTTGTTCTCCTGACGGCGGCGTCTTGCTCCCTCCTCCCCTCTTGCACAGACAACCAACCAACTTTCTCCCTCCTTGCCTGACGCTTGAGTGCAATCTCATGCAACACCCATTCGCGTCTATAATTACGGCAGAATTATAATGGCTATGGTATAATGTCGCAATCTGGTACAATGTCGCAATCTGGTATAATGTCCCAATCTGGTATAATGTCACACACAGTGTTGCAATGCATTGAACAAGGTGATATCGAGGCTTTGAGAAGACTCTTGTTACAAGGTGTTGGTATTATTAGTACAGAAGACTCTCCACTGACCTATGCTGTGCAATGTAAACAGATCCATGTTGTACAATTGTTGCTGATAGCTGGTAGCGATCCCAACGAACGGTGTGGAGCACCGCTGATATCAGCAGCTGAGGATGGAGACGTTAAGATTGCGGAATTGTTGTGGAAAGCAGGAGCTCATCTCGACATTATGGACAACGCTCCTTGCAGAATTGCGACTCAAAATGGCAACACTGAATTCATCAAATGGATAGAAGCAAAGCTATCGTAATACACTCGACGGAATACTAAAATGAAACCGCTTTCTGGAGTGTACGGTACACCTTATGTATTGAATAAAGGTGAGCTCGACAAAGTCGATGCTACGCTGCACGAAATCTGACAGTGTCCATGGGGCCCGCGGTTTCCCCTTCACAATCCCGACAAAGTATTCCAGTGACAAGCTCAAGCGTTGCAGTGATAAGCTCAAGCGTTGCAGACAAAGTGTTCCAGTGATAAGCTCAAGCGTTGCAGTGCACAGTTTGTCCGAGTGTACAAACAAGTGAATCTTTTACAAACAACATACACATTGTGTAAGACTTGACAGTTAGTTACACAGTAGTAGTGTGTAGTAGTGTGTCTGCTGGTTGATGTGACAATACGTTCCACCAGACGTAGCACCATTAGATGCACATTGTACCAAGGCTTGACGTGTTGGCACTGCGCAATATACCATCTACAGTTTGGGCGGGATTGGATGTGCACACACAAAATTGCCTGTTTCCGGATAGTTTTCGGTTTGCAGTTGCTACCTACCAACGCTATTTGTTGCATCGTGCTCGCAGGCGAATGGCTAAGTTCATTGAACTTCTTGAGGGGCAGTCACAGGGACACTGGACTCTAGCCCAGGAGGGAACTGTGCAGCATTTTAGCACAGATGCTTGGAAGCTCTTGAACCCTGGTGATCATGTGGTCGTGATGATCGGAAGGTGGCGCCTTGGTTATGCACACCATGGCATTGTGATAAGCCCTTATGGCCCTGGTCAAGATCCTCAGGTTGCGCACTTCGTGTCTCCGACTGGTGACATGTTGATGCGAGATGCTCGATTACAGATCGGCTCGCACACCGAGTTCATTGGAGCAAGAGCGACTTTTGGTATCGTGCCGTATGCCTCTGCCAACTCCGAGGCCGATAAATTCGAACGCCAACGCCCCGTTGACCTTGCCAAGTGGATGGTGGAATCACCTGAGTTTGCACGGAAGAAGTACAATCTGATTGCATGGAATTGCGAGTGCATTGCTTGGGTCTGCAAAACTGGTGACATCAATGCGCATTCCCACCAAGTTGAGCGTGTCCTAAAAGCCATCAGCGATGATCTGCGGAAGGGGGAGAGGTCCATTCTTCTGCGAACGGGAGCAGTTGATTCAAGTTCTTGTATTGTCGCATGACACTTCGCCTACCCATCCAACTGCATAGGGTTCATCAGCTTAAATGCTGAAATACGGAATGAAGGGATATGAATAATGGTTGGTCCGTGCGCTGAAGACGAAGCTTCACGAGCTCCAGCATCCGCTATCCTATCTATCTAATGCCCAACATGTTTCCTATCCTATCCTATCTATCTAATTCCCGACATGTTTCCTCCGTTCCGTTTGCTCCGGCGACAAAACGAAATGAAGCCGGACAGCGGTAATCGGTCTTCGACCTTCGAGAGTGCCCATTGAAGTACCAGCCGCACTGAAGCGATCGCATCTCTTCCTGGACACGCCGACTTTAGCTTGTTTGGTTGCGTTTATTATATGCATCAAATTCCCTAGTCATGTGAGTAAATGAGCATCACACAGACAACTTGTAAGCCACAAGTAATGTACATTTTAGGGCGCAGGGAAAGTGGGAAGAGTCACGCTATCACTCAACTTATTGCTCAACATTCACCACCCACTCTAATATTGGTCATGACAGAACATAACAAGGAGTACCATGCTTTACATACACCAGAGGCAACGTTGTGTAAACTGTCTGAATCTGAATCAGAATCACCTTCACTTGACGGTTTCAATGTGCTAGCATTTGATGACATCCATCTTTTTAATGTACAAGGCCGCCAATTGTTACACAATGCCATGCAGTCGAAAGCTCGTGCCGTCATCGTGTCTGTCTCTCACCCGTGCAGCATTCCCCTAGCCGGTCGAGACACCATCTTACAACTCAGTCAGTATCATGACCATCACGGATCTGACTGGGTGAAGATGTTGAAGGCCACGTATGCATTCCAACTAGCTGCAAATGTGCCTGGTTCTGGAAATACATCCACAGGCACAGCCCCACCGTTGTGCTGCACTGCCAAGTGGGTAGTTTCCATGTCACAATAGTGGGCAAGTGTGACACGGACAACCTCATTGGCTTGAAGGCCCACAATCTTTGTCAGCAAACGCCAACATAAATGTCCCGCAACAACACCAGGCCACGCCCCCTACACATGTGTTTTCCTCGCGCCCATGAAAATACGTGTGTAAACAGGTCAGATCTGACACGTGTTTTCGCGCGCCTCGAAGCACGCGTGTAAACAAGTCAGATTGCCGACGATGCTCTGGACTTGAGCAGACTCCCACATACATCACAACAAAAACAAAATGAAAATCTTTTAAACAAACCAGGCTTTGATTTTTTGTGTTGGATAAAAAGGCATCGCATGTGTCATCAGGTACACCTGAGCGGCAATTTGAGACAACTTAACTGAATCCCACCTGAGCGTACGGCACCATGTCGCAAAGTGGTCACAGTTGCGGCCCAGCAAGTGATAGAGGCCAGAGCAATCTTGCAGATCCCTGTGCAGCCCCAACGCCAGTGCCGCCGAGAACTCCCGAAGCTCTGGTGTGTCGCTATCCCAACACATTACAGCAAGCTCAGGCCAGCCGGGGACAGCCATGAATTCGCCCAATGTACGCAGCCGGATCTTGGCCTCTTGTTTGCCCGCATCCTGTGAGCCCCAAAAATCAACCACGAGATTTTTACCCCCCTGCACTCCTGAAATGGGACCAACAAAGATTCCATGATGGAATCTCTCATTGCTACCCGCTGTCCGAGTGAGGATCTGATCGCCAGAAAGGAGCTCTGTGGCAACTTCAGCTATGTCAACGCGGCGGGCTGACTGCGGGAGCAAGTTGTGAATGCCCATGACATTCATCGCGCCCTCCATGAGGGCGAAAACGTCACTATCAGCACCTTCTGACTTTACGCCCAGGATCTTGGCCACCAACAACATCAGGCTGTTCATCTCGACAGGCGTTGTTCACTTATTATCCTGGAAAGTAAATAATTGAAACCATATCAACACAAGCTACTCTGAATAAAATGAGCCCTTGTATTCCATCCTACCGGGGGAGTAGTTCCATGGTTCCGTCAACACCTCCCTAGATCCGCCCCCCCCCCCCCATCTCAAAACCCTAAATGGATGTCGAGCAGACGCCTGCTTTAGAAGACACATCGGAAAACGCCAAAGTGTTCCAGTGATAAGCTCAAGTGTTACAGTGATAAGCTCAAGTGTTACAGTGATAAGCTCAAGTGTTACAGTGCACTCCGATGACTTTCAGTGAGAAAGAAGCCCAAGTGTTCCAGTGAGAAAGAAGCTCAAGCGTTACAGTGAGAAAGAAGCTCAAGCGTTACAGTGAAAGCAAACGAGGCAACTGTTGCAACCTTCCAGGGACACCCCGTCTCCCTCGCGCCATGAAAACAACCTCTACGCCCCCTCACTCCTCTGCCTTGCAAGGCAGAACACTGCTGCCTGAAATTCCCTCTTCTGCTCAGGTGTCATGTTGCGCCAGACGTTTGTCAATCCATGCGGGTTGATCAACAAAATGCTCAGGGCGTTGCTGGCAAACACCCCAGACAGCCCACCGAAGTAGAACCCTTCTGCTGGAAGCAACAGGCTAGCAATAAGCTTCAACACCGTGGGTGCCGTATCATCCGATATCTGCATTTCCTCTTTTACACTCTCTATTACAACACGGGAAAACATCCAACGTCAAGAATTTGTGTCGTCTAGATCATAAGCAGAAAACTGTTGTAAACATCCATATGATGACAACGCCAGAAATACTGCAAATGTGTGTTGATGCGTGGACAGAAAGCTTACGGGACAGTATATTGGCCTTACATAATATCAAAAGTTCAATTGATGCTACGTATTTCACACAGTACCAGCGAGATATAATCACACAATCAGTCATCGATCTCCAAAAAACAGTGAACAGCCCCGTTTTTCATACGAGACGCTTTACACATCAATCCACTTGTCAACAGTCGCAGGTGGAAGGCACGTCCGAATCAAGGTGAGCTCGACAAAGTCGATGCTACGCTGCACGAAATCTGACAGTGTCCATGGGGCCCGCGGTTTCCCATTCACAATCCCGACAAAGTGTTCCAGTGATAAGCTCAAGCGTTGCAGTGATAAGCTCAAGCGTTGCAGACAAAGTGTTCCAGTGATAAGCTCAAGCGTTGCAGTGCACTCCGATGACTTGCAGTGAGAAAGAAGCCCAAGCGTTACAGTGATAATAAGCTCTCCTTAATTTAATGCCCAAGTGTTACAAACAAGTGAATCTTTTACAAACAACATACACATTGTGTAAGACTTGACAGTTAGTTACACAGTAGCGTCTAATGCTTGATTCCGGTCGCCCCCGGTCGCTCCGCTGGGGGGAAGAGGTGAAAGGGGCTCCGCCACTTGTTTAATGTGGTACGGTGGTTCTCATCCAAGTGTTCTCGGAACTGAGGTGGGTGTGCATTGTACATCAACAAAGACCCCGTGTTCTTTTGGGCCACGGTACTGGGGAAGAGGCGATCGCTTAAGTGCGGCTGGTCCTTCAATGGACACTCTCGAAAGTACCGACAAAAGAACGATACGGAGTCTGCAGGATGGAGAGCCGTTATCTAAAAAAGAACCACGATATTCTCGTTAACATCCTGCAATTTGTTGATTCAAAATCGTATTGGTGTTCCACTGCCCCGTGGGTTGCTACACCATTAGGTTACACCGTAAGGTGTGCCGTACACGAGGCGGTTTCATTTTAGTATTCCGTCGACTGTACTGTTAAAACTGATTGCCACTAGTAGGAATGAATATGCCTGGCCGTTATGCCATTTGTTCCCTTATATGCTGTACCATAGCTACCATCTGTATCGGGTGAATAGTTGTCATATATAACAAGATATGGAAGTGTATTTTTAATTCGTTCCAGGTTTTGAACGTCTGTTTCCAATCCCTCCTGCTTTAGTTCATCGCTATTTCTAAGTTCTCTTAATTTGTCAGACGAAATCATTCCATTTTTAAACTGCATTTCACTGCCACCTTTTTGTTTTTTGTTACCTTCTTGTGGTACAAACTTACTGTAACCAAACGTTCCATCTGGTTTCCTTACTTTAACACATAAAGCGACTGACCCGTTCTGTCCGCGTCCACACTTCTTCTTGTACAAAACACGGGAAGCTCCATCTTTGCAAATACTTCTTGTATGAGTATTGGTGTATGTAGTGTCCGACATTTGTATATACATATAATCAGATTTTATTCATTGGCAATTGTCAGCCCTACTTGTAGGATGACTGATTGTTAATGCCCACTAATTATATGGTACGGGTAATCTTGATGCTTATTAATGTAAGCTACCAAAATACTAAATCGATGACCGAAATATTTAAAGACTTGGCCCATTTTCATCAATTTATATTCACCATAATAAATACCGTCTTCTAAACCTTTTTCTATTTGCGCAACAGAGGCATTAAATTCGGTTGCGTTCCTTACAATTACACTATAGGTTATGTTTTCAAAATCAAAAATCTCCTCCTTCCCCCCACCCTTTTGTTTATTTGCAGCCCGTTTATTGTCCAATGGCTTATAAAGTACTAGTTTAATCTTCCCTGTTTTGTTCTTCTTGTACAATACTCGGGATTTCCCATCATCGCAAATTCCGTTTCTCGAGGTCTTTATCATTGAAATGTATATATATATATATATATATATATTATAAATAAAAAAAAATCACTCTGGGTGCAACGGCACGCCACGAAAGGGTCGCTGCAGCTCAGGGCACAGAATAGATGCAAGTACCTCCACTGAACGTGGGGTCTTGCGCATCAAGACGTTCGCTCCTGTTGCAACCTTCTCTTGCTCAACAACGGCAAAGATGGGGATTGCCCAGACCCCGATGTCTCACATCAATCCCTATTTCAAACGTGTTCACATGAACACCTCTGAAAAAAAGTCTTTTGTAGACGAGGACATGTTTCCGCCGTTTGCATGTGGAGTCAGATGTTTTTCGATCGTCGTCGTCGTCGTCAGTGTCCCTCCGTTTGCGTGTGTTCGTTCGTTCGTACGTACGTGTTTGTTGCTTGCATTGATTAATTGATTCATTGATTCATTCATTCATGCATGCGGCCTATGGATGCAAATGTGCGTGTGTGCATCTTATTCCTGTTCACTTGCTTGAGTCGTGAGGGCTCCCCTTCGTACGTCTCTTGTTCTGCGCCTACGATCACTATGCAAACTCTGGGTGATCTTAATCAATCAGATGAATCCGACGTCTCGCCAAATTGTATAAAGGGTGTCCCGCTATTTGAGAACAACTATAAACTGTACAGCTCCATCCATACAACGAACTAGACACCGTGCGAGAAAAAACAAATCAGGCTAAACCATTTACAATAATAGCTCGAATAACGTCAGAACGTTTTGTAGGAAAAATCAAATATGGACAAATGTCTCATGGTAATTCAAGCATCCACTCAACGTGTTGCTGATGTGGATAGAGTTGTTCCACGTGAAGCCTGCTATAATATACCTGTGAGTCTGAGCAATGAGATCTGTGAAGACTTCAACTACATAGAAATTGATCTGCCTCACATGCGAACAACTGGAGAACCAGGGAGATTGTTGGTAATTAAGGAAAGTTATTTCTTGCAGGCAATTTGTAACATGAGTCACACATGTCCACGTGACATCGAAACAGCCCTCATATATGTTGACATCTTCATACTACATCCAGATGAACTACACTTCCTTCAGGTTTGCAATAAACATAAATTGCATTTGAACAAGTATCTATTCACCAATTAGTCTTGCTGGCTGTGACGGACGGACGGTGTGGATGCGACAGTTTTGCTTGTGATGATTGATGCCTTGACATGTTTCTGCATCTCAATTCCCCTGCCCCACTCCGTGGGGCCCGCGATTACCCTATCTATATACGATATCTATTGTGTAGCAGCCTCTGCTTGACATGTGATCATCGTTTGCGATTACTTTACCGGGTTTTCCGTCATCTGTGATGTGACTCGACACATGTGCCGCCGTGATGCGAAAGTCGCTCTGTGATGTGAGTCAGTCGACACAAGTTCCGCCGTGATGCGAGAGGTCGCTCTGTGACTCTGTGACTCGATACACGTGCCGCCGTGATGCGAGATGTCGCCATGTGACTCTGTGACTCTGTGACTCTGTGACTCGACTCGACTCGACACAGATGCCGCCGTCCTTGATGAGAGTGGTCGCCATGTGACTCGACTCGACTCGACTCGACACACGTGCCGCCGTCCTTGATGAGAGTGGTCGCTATGTGACTCGAATCGACTCGACACAGATGCCGCCGTCCTTGATGAGAGTGGTCGCCGTTCCTCTAAAAACGAGTGTAAACGTAGTGAGTGGCATAAGCCCCCTCACCCAAATCCTGTGTAGTGCTGGCGGCGGTACAATCGATCGCCGGACATGATAAAAGACCCGACGATCCCCGAAACTGCATAATTAATTTCCTTTTGGTTTGTTCTCCTCTCTCTTCATTCGAACACGACCGACCGACATCTTCCTCCTTTCCATAAGCAGCAGCATCATTCATCGAGCCTCGAGTGAAGTGTGTGTATATGTGTTATGGGGGTGAAAACGATTCCCATGTAAATAAATACCCACATATTTGTCAAGCAGAAGCCTGCTTGGGACCATTCGGTTTTCTTTGGATGACAGTCCTACGGACGTACCGTGAATGCGATTGCGTAAGATGCGGTGGCTCATTCAAAACACGGAAACACAAAAACACACCAATTTACTAAACCTTGTTTACTTCTCTTTTAACAAAGGGCCTTGTCTGGGACTGGGACTGGGTGAAAACGATTCCCATGTAAATACCCACATATTGTCATGCAGAATCGCCACTCACCTGTGAACCATTAGCCGGCCATCCGAAGATCCCTTTCAACCTTGCAGGATACAGCAGTGCCCTCCCACTGCCACCAGGCCAGTGCCTCTGCAAGAGCTCATCAAGGCGCTCGTAGGTTAAGATCGACTCTGCGTCAAACATTCTGCCCAGGGCAGCGATGAAGGGTGTGCCTGCCTTGCCACCTGCCGTTTCTTCAAAAGGCCCAGTTGCCAACAACATCACGTCCTTGTGTGCAACGCGATGGAACTGTGCATCATGATCTGCTCTTGCTGCGTCACGCAGAGATCTTCCGTGCTGGAATGGCAGACCAGTGCCGGGGGCAATGGCATCTGCTTCGCACATGTTGAGCACGCGGATGAGTGTGCCGCAAAAACGTTGCGCTGCCACCACCGCATCGATGGCCTCAGCTGACACCAGCTGTTTGTAAGAACATACCAATGTACCGTGACGTGGCGACCCCTCATTCATGCCATGCCCACAGAATAACAAAAGAGCAACGTCCATGGAGGGCTCCAACAACCAAGCCAATTGGTCCATGACGGTCCTCCGGTACACGGTGCCTTCGAGAACACTGATCTCCATACCAGAACCCAAAACCTTGTTAACAAAAACATCATGGTCCTTCATGGCTCCGCCACATCGGTACCCCTTCAAGTCCCTTGGCAGCGTACCACACTCTTGCAATGTGTGCATAAGCACGGGTCCCAACCCGTCTACGTAGTAACTTGGAAAAATTAACAAGGCGCGCCGAGTCTTCACGGACGCCATCATGTGCTCCTACTCTCAAATAAAGTGGGACACGCCTTATAATGAGGAATCACATGGACCTACCGGCTGTAATTTCCTTTTTTGCTAACCTTGCTTGATGTAAAAGATTACATCTTTTTTTCTGTGGGCATTGTCTCCTGCATGGGGGTGAGCAGAATGGGGCCGACTTCATGCATTAGCCTACAGTCGGAGACGCAATTTGTGGGACACCCTACCGGTGACCCTTGAACCCAATGGGTAGATCAGCTAAAGGCGAGTACATATTTTTGCCCTTCATCTCTGTATTTCAGCATTTAAGCTGGCCCAAAGGATAACAAGGCAAGCTGCTGACAAACCCAGGTGGGTCGGTCGGTTTAGCGCTCACACTCGCCTTGATGGAAACTGTGGTTTTGGGGGGAGGCGAGGGAACACAGAATGCCTCAGGTCGCTCTCTCCCGTCCATCCACGTTGTCAGAAGCAGAAGAAGGTTCTTGGCAGCGTTCACGTCTCGGTTCCAGGTTGCACCACAGCGCACATTGGATGATGCGCTTTTGACACTGTCTCTACAGTGCAGTACTTTGTGGACCTTGACGTTCTTCACCACCATCTTCTGCTTCTCAACAGTTATAGACCCGTCGATTGGGGACTCTTTGCAAACTCCGCGCCAGACTACGCTGTCTGCCTTCATGTTGACAAGCCTCTGGAAGCAGCCGTGACATTTACAAGAAGTGTTGCGTTCGTCGACGTTTTTGAACAAAACATTCTTACGACGTGAGAGGCACCTCCTGATCTCTTTGATGGGCCCAGAACATGAACGACTGATACCATACCCTTGGTTGGACCAGTTGCCGAAGCCAACAACGGTCGTCTGTGCCCTTGGTGCAATCACATCGCATACCTTTTCAATCGTCTTCTGTTTACCAACGTATCGAAAGAATCGCATAGATCGGTAGCCTTTGTTGGCTCTGTGTTGTAGGAGGATCGGGAGCGCTTTGAGATAAGCTCTGACATGGTCCTGCAGGTCGGACATGTTGCTTGTATTAGGCGATGGAATGGACTTCACGAGGTCTTGAGTCTCGTCATTCCATTTGTAGGTGCGACGCTTGCTTGTATTGTACCCAGCAACTTCGCTAAAGCGAGCCGAGCTGAAAGACTCGATGCGACCTGCAGAAGATGCTACCGTGACGATATCTGTCATTCCAGGGTCTACTCCGACACGCAGCGCACCCACTGCGTCCTTGCACTCTACGATATTTGCGTCCTTTGGATAGCCTGCGTTTTCTCCTTCTTCAACGACCTCTTCTTTACCCTTCTGCTTCATTTGGACGGATACCCCTTTACCGTCGCTGAGGATTCGGTTGTCAAAGCGAGACCTTTTCGTCTCAAGACCTTGGACATTAAAGTACTTTCGCCACAGCATTGTATGGTTCTCGTAACGTCCATCGCCAGAGACGCTCTCGAGTGGCGAATCACCCATGCTGAGAAGCTTCATGAAAGTCATGGAAGATATCGGGACGTACGAAATTGTGAAGCCGTTCTTGCGAGGAAGGATACTGAACAGACGGGGGTGACTTTTTCTTGTTTTTTTATCTTTCGGATCCACTCGTCCGACCTCTCCCAACTCTGTAAGCACGTGATGGAACAATCGCATTGTCAGGTGCGCTCTAGTGTTGAACTGCTTCCCTCTTGGCAGCGGAAAGAGAGCCCTCAAGTGACTGACAACCTCTTTGATGTGGATCGCATGCACGAGGCCCTCTGGGATGATTGTGTCGATTTTCGATTCTGGGTACTGGACCACCGCTTTGACAATCTTCTTGAAATGTTTCTTCAGAGAGGGATGTTTCAAGCGCAGGTACTTGATAACGACCCTGTCCACGTTTGCCCAGACGCTGTTGCACGCCATCGTCGCCATTTGTATTGAGACGTCTGCGATTACTTGTCCCCAAGGACGAACGTCCACCTTCACGTATCCTGCAGGTCTTAGGGCGTCGAAAGCAACCATGGTATCATTGAAGCTCTGGCCCAGAGTATCCTTTCGAACATTGGAGGTCGATACCGCAAGGAGGCACCTGTAATAAAAGTTCCGATCCAGGTGTGGCAACTGCTTGACGTCAAAGTCTCCATCATCGAGGCATCTTGTGATATGAAAGTTTGCGAATAAGTATGCCTCTGCAACTGCGTGGTTGATTAAGAGTACCATGCTTTGTATCCTTGAGGAGATCTGATGCCTCGATACATCCATGCACAGAGAATTAAGCGTCTTCTTGACGACGCTGATGTTAATATCGTCATCTCCTTTGTCTTGCACTACCCCCATTAAGAGGGGGTGAGTATTCTTTTTCTTTTGGTGATATAATATTGCACCCACATTTCCTTATACCATTTCCTACGTTATCATGATTGATGCAGAGATAAGACACCGCGCGGTTGTTCACTACAAATACTATAATCGTAGTTTGAGGAAGGTTAGTTTGCTGTACAAAGTATCAAAATCATCACTCCAACGTTGGGTCACCAAAGCCAATATAAAACATCATCGGAAGAAAAGGGTGAGTGTCTTTAGTTTGCTCAAGCGAAAATATCGCTGCATGTGCCCAATAATTCCAGATGTAGCAGATATATTTGATTACAGTAACGCTTTGAAAAGGATTATTGATGCGCACGATGTTAGCCATCAGTTTGACTTTTCAGGGTACTTTGAACATGTAAATTCAGTGTCTTTAGATGCCTTGAATTTTTTGTGTCAATCACCTGAAGACAGTATCTGTATTGACAAGATCGGTTACAAATCTTGAATTGGTCAACTTTTCAGAATCCCCAAAATATAAGGTGTCCCAATATCAAATGTCCCTAGCTGTATGTTGCTTCACATGCAGCGTCATCACATTTATCCTGCTTGGGCCCAAACTATCAAAATTATTTGAACAACATCTCATCCGATCTACCACCTTTCAATCTCGCGAGACTCACCTCCTTTCACGATGATCCTCAACGATCTGGTCCTCCAATTCGTTGCGACTGCGAATCTGCGCAACAAGGGAAAGCTCCTACTTTGAGATCCTCTAACTTTCTTGGTCGAGGTCAGAATGGAACGATTGAAAAAGCGTTTCCAATGAAAAAACACCTACTGAATGCGTTTCCACAATCTCCTGTCTCAGGAATCGCGAGTGCACCGCGTGAAGGTCGAAAGTCGAGATTGCTCTCGAAGCTTCTGAGAAATTGTCTAGCCACCGGACAGGGAGACACCGGGGCTTCGAGATGTATGTTGGCGTTTGCTGGCCACTGGTCCACCCTTCCGTACCACCTGCGCCTGACCAGCACTCGCGATTTCGAGGCTGGAGATCGCGAAAACGCATTCAGTAGGTGTTTTTTCATTGGAAACGCTCTTTGAATCGTTCCATTTGTACGCCAATCAAGGAAGTTAGAGGCTCGCAAAAGTTGGAGCTTTCCCTTGCTACGCAGATTCGCGTTCTCCTCTCGCTACGAATTCGAGGGAGGATCAGATTGTTGTGTGAGGGGAATCGCGAACTGAGGTGAGTGAGGAGTCTTGCTGGCTGGTGTTAACCTTGGTGTTCATGAGCATGTATCACACGATGGCTCTCCACGTGTACACACGTTCCACACACCCATTGACCCAGGGGGCTACTTGATAGGATGCATGGGGATGCACAGATCTTCACTGGCCGCATGGGCTGCATGGAACAGACTGCACTGGGAATGATATATGCATGGAACTGAATGAGGGTTCTCATGGGTTGCAGTTGGTTGTAACTTGCCCATCATGTGTGAGGCTGTTGCAACCCTTGCACCAGTTGAAGATTTCCATGATGTATGACACGGGCTCTGCACTCAGCTTTTGGTGCCCCCACACACTGACACAGATTTAGCATACATAAAAGTCATCGTACCGTCAAAATCTTATTTTGTTATCTTCCATAAAATGGGCGTTCCTGCCTCCCGGCCGATTTTGACTGGTTGTGAAACATGGTATGGAGCGGAATTGTGATTCCTTGGTGCTGATGTCTCAAGCTAGCGAGTCGTTCAGGAGGCTCCAAATCCTGATTAGAAATTTAAAACAATCGGCCGGGAGGCAGGAACGCCCATTATAACCTCAGGTTGCCAACATAAGGAGTAAAAAGCTGTGCATATATAATCAAGTATGCCTTTCAAGGTGGGTTTTAAACCGTTGAACATTGGAGTGCAATGTGCAAGGTATGCCGATGTGCGTCAATTATTTGGATTTTCTGACCGTTTGCAGGTTTTGTTTCTACAACGCAATGCGTTCGAGGCGTACGTCAAGGACGATAGCATACCCTTAGACCCTCGAGAAGTGTGGCATGAAAATATTCATATCCGCAAATGCAATCTCAACGGACTCGTCTGTGCGCTTATGAGGAGACTGACACTGTTGGAGCACATGCGAGCATGGGAGAACAATAAGGATGGACCTAGACGGGGGGCATGCATTGTTGAGATTTATGTGGAGTGGAATGTATTAGAAAGGAGACTAACCCGCCTCATTGCATCCATCGCTGTTGTGGGCGATACCGTGATCCGCTTCTGCCCAAACGAAAGCACATGTCTTGCCTGACAGTTGGACCCAACCCTATTCTCATCAATTCCACCTAACGTGATAGAGAACATAATAAGTATGGTAGGGGAGCCAGACGCGAATGCGCTACGCGCAGCATCTCATACCATCGACGCTCAGTATGTGCCGACGAAGATTAGGAAGATGTTCGTCGTTCTGGACCAGATTGCTGTTTAGTTTTGTAGTAAGCGTATCTGAAGAGTCAGGAGAGTGGGTCATGAAACATTTGAAACAATTATTAAACCGCTAAAATGAAATCCCTCTGCACCGCTACACGGTGCATGCGCTCCTTCCTTCAGGAATTCACTAGGGTTGTCAAGCAGAAGCCTGCTTGATACACACGGCTTCTTTTTGAGTACCGGACCACAGTGAATGCGGTTGCGAAAGACTCAATGCTGCTTTAATCAACGTCAAGTGTTTCGTGTGCGCTTCGAAAAAAGAGTGTAAACCACGCAAAATCCATACGTTGAACGGTTTACCAAAGAGGCTACTCGGAATATCTTCGAGAACCTCTTCAACCTGCTGCACCCCCCAAAATCAACGATCTGCAGTCTGGATGATTATAAGGTGTGTCCCACTTTATTCGAGAACTACTGTACAAATGCCACCACGTACACAATCACCGTTCAGAAGACAGACGACAGTAGTCCGATATCATGTTTCATTTGCAGTATTCGAACTGTGGAAGAGTCCTTGTTGGCATGTCCATCTATGTAGAGAGCTCTTGGACACTTTGTATATCTTGCAAACCTTCCTAAGACTTTTCAAAAAATATTTGTAGTGAACCACTGACCTGTAGCGGGTTTCAAAGGATATCATTCAAATTATACACGGTGTCCCAAAATTATTTGAGAACAACTGTATGTACCTGTTGAGGGGGCTGGGGATGCATGGATGGGGGCATGATTTTCAAACCCTAAGCTGAATGGAGTCTGGTGATGCAACTTCTTTCTTGAGAGGCGCACCAGCTGGGTAGGGGCACGAGAATGGCTCAGCTTTCCTGCACGCCATGCACCAACAACCGGGACAATGGGGGGTAGAGGCTTGACTGGGCTGGACAGGACTGGGTTTGACATTGGGTGACACATCTGAACAGTGTCTGGGGAACAGTCTTGTAGCAAACTTTTCGAGACTTCCCTTCCTGAGCAGATTCGCGTTCTCCTCTCGCTACGACGAATTCGAGGGAGGATGCCAAATGTTGCTGATGATGCGATGGGTAATGCCATGGGAAAAAATGGCTGCAACATGGCACCATTGGTGTTCTTGCAGGGTCAAAGTGGATGTCACTGTTGGACTACAAGCGTTTGGATGTGCAACGCATTGCCATCTGGCTCAGAGTTGAAGGACGCACATGTGGTGTGACGAGCGTAGGTTGTGGGCAAGGGAAGCTGGAGGCGCTGCTCGTGCCTCTGGTTGGCACTGTTACTGGGGTGGATTCATTAGGCAGCCTATGCAGTGAGGCCAGGAAAGTAGTGCGGTTTGTTACCATCAGTCAGAGAAGGCGGGTGGTTGAAGTGCAGCCTGACAATGTCATGTTGCTAGTATTCCCCATTTCAATCATGCCGTTTGATTTATACCTCAAGGCGTACCGAGGACCCAGGGTGGTCATCATTGCCGATGACACATGTGATCCAGGGCCTGGCAGGGTCGTCGAGGGGTTCCGGGTTGTCTACAGTGAGCTTGTTCCTACCGAGCTCGACAGAGCAACCATGACGGTGTACGACAGGATGCCCGAGATGGCTGACTAGGCCATGTAGGTACTGCACCTCACTCAAATGCACGAGCTGGAAAGCCCACTCTGGCAGTTCCCCTCCTGAGAGGCATACACACACCATGTGGGCATGCAGTTGGGGCAACCAGCCGATGAGTTCAAACATGTGTTGGGGCTTCACAGATGGTGCATGCTCGCGTGACCCATCAATAACTATTAGCTTTTGGCTGCGTTGACCCAGGTTGAATAGATCTGACATCCATGTTTCAATGTGTGGGGTCGGGTTTGGGATCCGGCCAATCACGGTCGGGTTGTCAGTGAACATGTAAACATCTGAACATTGTTCAGCCTACTGTGCAATCTCTTTCATGAATGACACGACATCATTTGTGACCACCAAGCTGCCATCCGGAATCATTCGGACCATTGTAAATTATATTTTCTGTAATGAAACATTATTTTTTATAATAGGAAAATTTCACTTTTACCTATAACTCCTATAACAAATGCCGAGGGTGATAAACGGACTGATGGATGTGGTCTAGGATATGAGGATGTCTCAAGCGGACAGTCAAGCAGTCAACCTATAACACCTATAACAAATGACTCGATTGATAAACGGACTTTAGGATGTGGTCTAGTAGGAGGAGGATGTCTCAAGCGGACAGTCAAGCAGACTGAATATTATTCAGACTACTCCTTCTATTCTATTTTGATTTGCAAAAAAGGTAAGTCCTATAGGAAAATGAAACTGAAAAAGTTTCACTTTTACCTATAACACCTATAACAAATGCCGAGGGTGATAAACGGACTGCTGGATGTGATCTAGGAGGAGAGGAGATGAGACAACACCACGTCTCAAGCGGACTTCTGCTTGTCAATAAAACAGTGTCTTGGGGGATGGGGGGGGGGGCGCGGGCCCGCGGAGCGGGCAGAGGAATTCAGCAAATGAATCACGCAAGTGGCTTGCGTTTTTCTGTGTATCTAAATGGAGATTAACGAGAAGGGGAGTCTTGTCAGTGGTTCGTTCAAAATACGGTTGATCAGATGGGAAAAGCGCACGCACAGGCAAGAGGTGTTCGGGCAGGCATAATGTTGGCGATGAATTCGTCAAGTCTGGCATGCATGGAGACACATTCCAGCCGGACATCCTCATTTTTGTGAGGTGGCATCAGTGAATGTGGTAAGGGCCATAAACTGAGGGATGTGGTCTAGAGATTAGGAGATGAGACAATACCATGTCTCAAGCGGACTTCTGCTTGACAATAAAAACAGTGTCTTAGGGGGGTGGGGCGCGCAGGCCCGCGAAGCGGGCAGAGGAATTCAGCAAATGAATCATGCAGGGGGCTTGCGGTTTTCTGTGTTTTTAGATGGAGGGTGCAAAATTACAAGCTGACAGGTTCTTCGGAACGCAGTGTCGAGCGTAGTGAGAAGACAAAATGTTCTAGATTGTGACACTTTTTCTAAAGAATAAAATAGAATCTGCGTTCAACGCTCGTGGTTTGCTGGCATCTGGTCCGCCATTCCGTACCTCCGAGTGGCCATCATCAGGAGTTTCTTGTGTACTCAGGTGAATGTAAGGGGGAAATCGTGTGTTTAGTCAAAGAGTGCGATTTGGATTCATGCAAGGTAGATGTTGCTTCCAAAAACCATCACGGAATCTGGGAGCGCTTCGCCAACCTAAAGATGGTGGAGACAGTTTATCGAAAGTTTGGTTACCGCATTGTCACAGACGGCTTCGCAGTCAGCATCCTTATGAATAAGCCTACCTGTATGACGTGTTCAATGCCTGAAGACGCATTCTCTAAGCGGGCTAATGAATATATGACAACAAACGAGAGCGGTCTTGTATCCTTCCGTGATAATGTGGTAGTGACACGGTGTGATGGAACGGTGCGATAAACGTCCCAGCCAAAACCACGGGGTGATAAACACGAGAACGGGGTGATAAACTGGGTACAGATAGCATTGTGTAATTAATCCAAATATAAACCAAAAATATCGTATCTACAGATAAAAATATAATTACATTAATCAAACTGGTGGTGCATTAGCTAACGCAAATCAAACTGGCAAGGAAAAGACGGTGGTGTATACCGCAAGCGCGACGGAGTGGGAGTGAGAGCTGGAGCTGTCACGGACAGCGCGACGGCTGCGGCGAGGCGTGATAACGGCTCACCCATTGAGGTTCGATGCCTGCGATTCTCTCCAGAACTCCGCCGTGACGATCGCTCGCCTACACGCGATGGAGCTGTGTGGCATCTGACGTGGTAGCAACACAAACAACAACGAGCACAAATTCCGATGGGGAGGCGGGGATGCGTAGTGAATTCGTGCACGTACATCCGTACATTAGCTGTTCCGTTTAGGGTGAACAGTGGTGTAGCCGAGGAGCGTCTTGGCGATGGTGACGCCCCCGAGGACGACCAGGACGACGCCCAGGAGCAGCTCGAGCTTCACCGGGCTGATCTCGCCCGAGGTCGCCAGAGCCCCGCCGCCGAGGATTCCAGCGAGCATGCCGATGGCGACTCGACACCGGTGCCGCCTGATGAGAGTGGTCGCTCTGTTATGTGACTCGACACAAGTTCCGCCTGATGAGAGTGGTCGCTCTGTGAGTCAGTCAGTCGACACAGGTTCCGCCGTGATGCGAAAGTCGCTCTGTGATGTGACTCGACACAGGTTCCGCCGTGATGCGAAAGTCGCTCTGTGATGTGACTCGACACAGGTTCCGCCGTGATGCGAGTGGTCTCGACTCGACTCGACATGTGCCGCCGCCTGATGCGAGAGGTCGCCATGTGATGTGACTCGACTCGACAGGTGCCGCCGTGTGTCCGCGATTCCTCTTTCATACTCCCGACATAGTTGTCAAGCAGAAGTCTGCTTGAGACGGCACATCGGAAACGCCCAAGCGTTCCAGTGAGAAAGAAGCTCAAGCGTTACAGTGATAATAAACCCGAGTGTTACAAACAAGTGAATCTTTTACAAACAACATACACATTGTGTAAGACTTGACAGTGTGTTACACAGTAGTGTGTAGTAGTGTGTAGTGTGTCTAATGCTTGATGGGAACTGTGAACTGTGGGCTCCCCTCCGGTCGCCCACCCGCTCGGTTCCTCGCGGACTCATTTATGGGGGCTCCCCTCCGATCGCCCCCGGTCGCTCCGCTGGGGGGAAGAGGTGAAAGGGGCTCCGCCACTTGTTTAATGTGGTACGGTGGTTCTCATCCAAGTGTTGGCGACACATATCACTTGACAAGCAGTTTTGAGCTTGAGGATGAGAACAAACGTGTAGAATGATAGGTTTCCCTGAATTGATGTTGTCTACAGTCGGCGTTTCACACGTGCAAATATTTCCGGCTGCTATTGAATATTATGTTTGCTACAGCATCATTACAAATCGTCTCCTCTTTACTTGTAGCAGATATAAAGCTAGGTTCATGTTATCGAGTTGCGCAACAACACATACCACTCTGTGGGCCGAGCTTACAAGTCATTGCAGGCCCTCACGCAGATTTTGGTACGCAACCCGTGTACACCATCCAATTACTTGACCCGCCTCCACAATGTGATCTTCCATACTTTAATAGTAAATTTGAGAGTGCATTTGAGCACGTCACCATCAAAATAGATGGGCCACACTAAGCTGGTGGTTTCCGCAAATCTGACAATAACAGTCTGCTTGAGACGACACGTGTTTCCACGCACCCTCGAACCACGAGTGTAAACAATCGATTCTTTACACCAGCCTGTATCCTCCCCTCCGGTCGCCCCCGGTCGCTCCGCTGGGGGGAAGAGGTGAAAGGGGCTCCGCCGCTTGTTGAATAATACAATCCGTTGTTTGCCGATGGACTATGGCTGTCTGTACATGGACATCTCGTGACCCAAAAGGGTAGCGCGGCGGCGGCGTGAGGTCCGTGCGCAGAAGACGAAGTTTCAAGAGCTCCAGCATCCGGGAGACTCTCTCCGGGCACAGGCGGTAGTTCCTCTCCTCCTTGGTGCGCTTGCCCTTGACCTGCGCGCGCGTGGTATCGACATGGTGAGCGAGACCAAGCGCGTGCAGGTCAAAGGCAAGCGCACCAAGGAGGAGATTAATTACCGCCTGTACCCGGAGAGCTGTACATGGACAGCTCGTGGCCAGAAAGGGCAGCTGCGGCGTGAGGTCAGTGCGCAGAAGACGAAGTTTCACGAGCTCGAGCATACGGCAGACACTCTCAGGGCACAGGCGGTAGTTCCTCTCCTCCTGAGTTCTCTTGCCCTTGACCTGCACCCGCTTCGTCACGCTCACCATATCCAGACCCACGGCGTTCAGGATCATCTTCACAGACTTAGACACCTTGCACAGGTCCCACCCGTCGCGAACGCCGCACGAGGCATGGCTGAACAGCCGAGCGGTGTTTGCGTAGTCGCGGAACATCTGTGTTCCCTTGAGCTTGGTGTCGAACACCGTCATCAGGTTCGGGATGATTGTCTCAGTGTCGAACGGGGACGAAAAACCCAGAGCAGCGAGTGTCTCCTCTATCAACCCGATCTTCAGAAGATCGGGGTGCAACGGCACGCCACGAAAGGGGCGCTGCAGCTCAGGGCACAGAAGAGATGCAAGTACCTCCACGGAACGTGGGGTATTGCGCCTCAAGACGTTCTCGAATATCTTGGCGACCAGTCGAGAGACCGTCTTTTCTCGCTGCTTCTCGCGCTCCTTCTCTCGCTGCTTCTCGTGCTCCTTCTCTCTCTGCTTCTCTCGCTCCTTCTCTTGCTCAACAACGGCAAAGATGGGTGGCACGTCCTCGGTGCCGCAATCAAGGCTGTCGACGCCACCTGTCCACACGTACTGGAAGACGACAACGGCCATCTCCTGAAAGACGACACCTGCATTACCCGCGTCAAGTTGGTAGTACTCGTACCCAACGTCGCGACGGGGCTTGACTCGAGGGTCTCCGCGAAGGTACCGGAGCAGGACAGTCTCAGCCTCCACACAAGCACGCGGATTAAGTACGTGGATTGCGAATATCATCTTTGAGTTCTTCGGGTACTGAGAAAGTCGCTGAACAACGGGTTTCGACGTCCTGCCCACCTTGACGACGATTTCATCCTTCTGAATGAACTTGTGCTCAACCAACGCGTACACGACATTGGTTGTCATGTGCGCCATGATCGTTGTCGAGCTGCTCCTATGCTATATCCCAATGCTCGCGTTTACACCACTTCCACGAGACGATGAGTGACGATGAGTGGCGATGATCCGCCACCGTGTGTCATGAATGGACGGACGGACGGTGTGGATGCGACAGTTTTCCACAGTTTTGCGTGTGATGATTGATTGATGCCTTGACAGGTTTCTGCAGCTCAATTCCCCTACCCCACTCCGTGGGGCCCGCGATTCCCCTATCGATATACGAGATCTATTGTCTAGCAGACCTCTGCTTGACATGTGATCACCATTTGCGACCCCGTCCATCATTCATTCGCACATACACACACACATATGCCATGGCGGCTTTCATGACACACGGATTCTCGTCACTCCTTGTCATATGTGTGACATGGTGGATGTCGCATGGACCTCGTAAAAACGCTCGATTATCACGATATAAAGCTCGCGACAAGCATCTTGGTTGAGTCAAGCTTCCCTTCCCTTGTGTATCATCCATCCATGGCGCACCACACCCAGCACGTCGTGTACGCCCTCGTCGAGCGCGAGTTCCTGGGCAAGTTCCCGTTGGTCGTCAAGGTCGGCCGGACCAGCCAGCCGTTCTGCAAGAGGCTCTCGCAGTACCCCAATGGATCCCAACTCATTTTTGCCATCCATGTTCGAGATGCACAAGCGTGCGTGGATGCAGAGGCGACACTGCTCAGGTACATGCGCGGTGGTTACGATTCCAGAATCCAGCCACGAAGAAATGTGGGTGCCGAGTACTTCGAGGTGGGCGAAGCCACCGTTTACAATGGTATGTTAGCGAACGTTTTGAAGTACGCCTGGTATGGCGACGACTGCGGTGGCAAACAGGAGGAGTGTGACACTCCACGTGATGACTCCGTTGAATCTGAGGGATCCGTGGAATCCGCCGTTGAATCTGAGGAGACGGACCAGGAGCGTATGGATCGTGAGACGTACGTCTCACGTGTGGTGAGAATGAATGAATGTACGGACACTACTCTTCGAAAGCCGCCATGGCCCGTGTGAGAATGAATGGACGAACGGGGGGCCCGCACAGTTTTTTAGCTATTGTATTCTGTCAAGTGCAAGTGCGTCCGTAGTTCCTCTGGCAGCGGCACGCCCCTCTCCGAGAGGACCCTGACGCAGGTCCGGCTGTGCAGGGCCATGCCCTGCATGGCTCTGAATGTGACGGAGCCGGCGCCTCCCTAGAGGAAGGCGGCGGCGTCCTCGTACTTGCTTGCTTCTACCGGGTTCACCCTGCTCATTCGCTGCACGATGCTCCTGAGCACCGGCAGCAGCGAGTCTTGCAGGTCCGCCTTCGCCCAGCGGCAGTCCCGTCCGTACACGTACGTCTGCTGGTAGCAGTCGGGGTCCATGATGATGTTCATGTACTGCGGGGTTGAAGTGCGATAGCTGCAGCAGCTTGACCAGGTTGTACCCGCACTCATTGAATTTTCTACGACTACTTCTTCTGCCAACGAAAGTCCGTTGTGCTTCGTTGGTCGCCACTCAACTCGTAATGAGAGCCCCCTTAATTGTTATAAGGTTCAGCAGCTGATATTACCATAAACCATATAGGTAGTGATTAGATTACAAGTTGTGTATAGTTATATATATATTGTATGTAAAATGAAGTAGATATATACCGGTATAATTAGATTATACAGGGAGGGTTCCAAGTACCCATCACCTGTCAACTCTACACATTGTACCTCCGCTCCGGCAATCAATGTAATGTAATGTAATGTTTTCTACGACTACTTCTTCTGCCAACGAAAGTCCGTTGTGGGTGCGTTGGTCGCCACTCAACTCGTAATGAGAGCCCCTTAATTGTTATAAGGTTCATAATGTTAACATCCTGGATGGATGCCCTCGTCGTGTTGCAGAAGATCAAGGCCACACAGACATAAAACGCATCCTAGTTCAAGTAGCACACTTTTTTGTAACTATGACATTGGTCATTACCCGCGAGTCCTCTACGACACTGCGCACAACACTCGGACAAGGGAATTATGTTACATAAAATCCCGAGTCCCAAAAAAATCCTCTTGTTGTACACATGCGGTCAATGGAATGTCTAGTCCAGAATGCGGAAACGCTGATAATGTAGGCGGTAGTGGTCCAAGGCATTCTTCATTGCCACATTTGAGTAGATGGGCGCGCCCCCTATGTTGGTCCTTGTGAGTGGGTCCGCGCTAGATGTGGTCAGCCACTCCTCGATAGCCGCTCTGGAGTAGGAGTGACCCGAAGCAGTCACGACCGGGTCTATAAACCAATCCAAGGTGAGAGGGCACATGTATTCGGATGGCACAAAGTCTGATGCTTGTGCACTTCGAATCCTGTATATGACGTTGATACACCTGGACATCAGCATCCTCCAATATCCTGGCGGAAATTTCTGGCTCATACTGTCTCGGATACTCTCTATTGTGACCCACAAGATCCTATCTTCGCAATTGAAGACTGTCAGTTCTCGAACAGTGTTGAAACCAGCAGCTTCGAACACTTCAATTACTTGGGGGCCAATGCCTTTGATGGTCCGAATACTCGCCGACATCGTTACTTCTTGTTCGTCAGCCATATTGCTTTATACTGCAGGGTAGCATGTTGCGGCTTGTGACTGCAAGAAGAGACACATGAACGCAAGAAGAGCCCCCAGCCGCAACTAACATGTGTGCCCTTGCACCCCCCAAGAGCATTCATCCCACATTCAGTTGCTTGAGGGTTCCTTGCAGCCGCCGTAGCAGCAATGATGATGGCCACCACCGGGGATGATAATCAAGCCAATCAACCGGCACGAGGTTTCTCTACTGCTCATCATTTCAAAATAATTATGAAGTACTCCATGCAAACTCACACCATTCAAATGCATCTCATGTTGTTATGCAACATTATGGCATCCCATGCAAACCACACCATCTCATGCAGATCTTTCATGAGAGAGAAAGGGCATGTCATGCACATGTTGTCCAATTTAGCCCATGCCATCCAATGCAACCCATGTCATCTCATGCAAACCCATCCCATCTATGTCAACCACATGCAGCATCAAACCCTTCATGCATCCCACCCAATGGCAGCCAAATGCAGCATCAATGAATGTTGTTGCCCAAGGCCTATCATCATAGCAAGTCATCCCGAACGAGAGAAGAAACGGTCATGAGAGTTGTCGAATCGTGCGTATGGGATGCATGCATTCCCCTCTTCCATACATCCTCAGACCCCTCAACAGGTACATCTGTCTCATCGAGACTAGCGCTTTCCGATCTCGCAATGTCAAGACTCACCTTGGTTCACGAAGGTGCGTTCTTGTCCTCGATTTTGTTGCGAGAGGGGGATGCGTGCGAATGAATGAGAATGTCTGCGCAGCAAATGGAAAGAAAGTCACACCAAACAAACTTTGAGATCCCCTAACTTTCTTTGTTGGTGTCAGAATTGAACGATTCAAGAAGCGTTTCCGATGCAAACTCACCTATTGAATGTGTTTCCGCGATCTCCGGTCTCAGAATCGCGAGTGAACTGTGCGAAACTCGCAAGCCAAGTCGTAGTTGGTCTGCTCTCGAAGCTTCCATAGAGTCGAATGTCTCATAGAGTGTAGTGAATCCGGGTCCGCAGGTCCGCCCCCCCCCCAAAAAACGAGGGGTGACGTGGACAAGAAGCCGCTGCCCCTCCAAGGGAGGATGCACGAGAAGCCCCCCCCCCCACCCAATCCTGTGTAGTGCTTGCGGTACGATCGATCGCCGGGCATGATAAAAGGCCCGACGATCCCCGAAACTGCATTATTTCCTTTTCGTTTTTTTCTCCTCATCTCTCCTCTCTCTTCCTTCGCACACGACCGACCGACATCTTCCTCCTTTCCATAAGCAGCATCATTCATCGAGCCTCGAGTGAAGTGTGTGGCTCACGCCCGACAGCATCGATGGGGATTGCCAAAACCCCGATGTCTGATAACACACTCGAGGTTGGCTAACCTCTCGGATCGATGAGAGTGCTGTCAAGGTAGCCGCCACAACTTGCGAATACGAGCAATTCCTCTGTCAAAAGAGGAATATAAGACTCGCTTCTTCCAAGCTTGGAAAGCTAGCTACCTTGGCACTCTGTACGATCCTTGAGGGTTCTTTGAAGCCGCCTTAGTCCTTCCTTTGCTTTGCTTTGCTTTGCTTTCTCCCGTCCATCCTTATTTTCTGAACAAATCTTCCTCATTTCTAGAAGCAGCATTATCATCGAGCCTCGAGTATAGTATGCGGCTTACGCCCGACAGCATCGATAGGGATTGCCCAGACCCCGATGTCTGAGTACACACTCGAGGTTGGCTTACCTCTCGGATCGATGAGAGTGCTGTCAAGGTAGCCGCCACCGCTTGCGAAGACGAGCAGTTCCTCTGTCAAAAGAGGAATCGTCAGACTCTCTCCTTCCAAGCTGTGAAAGTCTCCTGGGCACTCTGTACGATCCTTGAGGGTTCCTTGAAGCCGCCGTAGTAGTAGAAGTATCATGATGATGATGGACCGTAGTAGTGTGTGATCCACATAGCATACTTCGCTGCATCTGCTTGACACAGTTTCCGCCTTGATGAGAGCGAGTGTTCGTCGTGTGATGTGACTCGACTCGACATGATCCGCCTTGATGAGAGCGAGTGGTCGCCGTGTCATGTGTCGTGTGGAGGCTGATGGACGAGGATTCTTCGACAGCCGCCGCCGTGTGTGAGGATGCGGTCGGGCGGGTGCTCTTTACACATCCCATCCATCATCCCCCTTTTGTTTGTGATTCGTGAGTGAGTGAGTGCACTACTGCGGATTTTGACCACCTGATTCCTTCATCAATCTGAACTACAAATGTGACGTGTTTTTCAAGAATCATCGAATCAAGCGGCAGTCCTGCCGCCTTTTTGTTGGCTCTCAGAGTGTATCAGGTCATTGATATGTGAAACCGAGTATAAAACAACACGTCACTAACATGTCACAAGATAACACTAAACCCATCACAAATGGGGTCAGGATCCACCACGAGTCTTTCTACTATCAGTAGTATTCCTTCTGGGCTCCGTTTGAGTCGTTGTCCTCCTGTGAACAAGCGTCCATCTTCTTCCGAGCATGAGATCTTTTACTTGCACGAAAAGGTTGACCTCTCCAAAGTGGACTCCCTCTTGGACTCCCAGGGCATGGTGGATCTCAAGATAAATGACCGTGATAAGTGGAAACAAATCGCGAGCACGTGCATGGTCGCCCGTTCCTTGGGAGGCTACGTTCCGGTTCGTTATTATATGCACGAGTCCCAAGATGGATATGGTCGCATGAAAAGTCGTGTCGATGCGACCGGCGTGTCTGCTGTTCCATAAGTGAGGATGGGTCGTGAGGCCCGTGCTGTGCTCGCAGGTGATTTGTACTGGGATGTGGACATGGTCAATTGCCAACCGAGTTTTTTGTCCCAAAAGTGCCAGCAATACAAGATCAAATCACCACTCTTGGATCGCCAAGTCACCGATCGTGAAGCTTCTCTCACCGAGGTCATGGATGCATGTGGTGTCACTCGCGAAGACGCCAAGAATCTCTTCATCCGCCTCCTGTTTTTGGGCAGCGTGGATGCGTGGACGACTGACTGTGGTCTAGAAGTTGATCGCAATCTTGTGCCTGTCTGGATCCACGCCCTCAAGAAAGAGCTCCGCGAGGTGGCAACCAATTTGATGGATTTGCCCATTTCAGAAGTTGAGATGATCGGCCAGATGGTTAAAAGCCGGTCCGCGTGTACTCCTGTCTCGTTTGGTTCTGAGCTCTCAAATTCCGGCGACCCTTTGGCCACTTTTATCGCCCTTTTCTTGCAGAGCATCGAACACGAATGTGTTTCAGCACTCGTGCACGAAGTGCATGGTCATCATTACAGTGTTGGCGGCATCATCTACGACGGCATCTTGGTGGACAAGTGTGGTTGCATGCCCATTCCTGATGATGACTTGCTTCTTCTCTTGGAAACTGGAGTGAGTCGACGCACCGGCTATACCATCAAACTCGCAGTCAAGCCTTTGTCACCCTCTCCGCATTGGACGACCCCCCCTCCCCTTCAAGATACCTCCAATAATGCAGAATATGAGGATTGGATGAACGGAGCTGAGCTGCTCAGCTATGATGAAGTCAAATGCAATTGGGAAAAGTCGGCGTTCAAGATCATCAACCAGGTCGTGTACGTGCGCATCGATGGGCAAGGTATCCGCCATGTCACATCTGAGAAGACTCTGCAAGAGGCGTTTCGTCACTTGGGATATGTCGACATTACGTTGCGCGACCCTGGGAGCGTTTCGGTAAGCCGGACACAACCATTCATTCTGATGTGGATCAAAGACACATCTATCCGAAAGTATGATGACATGAAGCTTATGCCGCCCCCTATCGAGGTTGGAGGCAATGTCTACAATATTTGGAACGGTTTCGAAGTCGAACGCGATGTGTCGTCACATGATGATTCAGTCATGGCCGACCATCCCTCGGTCGAGGTCTTCATCGATTTCCTTCACACGTTGTGTGGCAATAACCAGGAGTGCACGGATTACATCCTGAACTGGATCGCGCAAATCTTCCAACAACCTGCTCAGAAGACCGGGGTGGCAATCTTACTCAAGGGCGAGGAGGGCGTCGGCAAGAATCGTGCCACCGACCTTTTGAGGGCGATGGTGGGCGCCGACAAGTTCCTGCAAACTGCAACACCGGCCAACACGCTCTATGGTCGCTTCAATCGCCAACGTGAGGGGCGTTTCCTCATCGTCGTCAATGAGTCCAATGGACATGATAACTTTGCAGCCAACGATGTCATCAAGGACATGATCACCTGTGATCAGTTTGAATGCGAGTCCAAAGGAGTCAATGCATACACCATGCAGTGTTTTTCTTGCTTCATCTTCACCACCAACAACGACAACTGCCTACGAGTGAATCCTGATAACCGAAGGTATGTCATTATCGAGACATCGTCTGTGCTGAAGGGTAACACTGAGTACTTCAACCACCTTTCGGGGCTGATCGACGATGCAGAGTCCAGAGTCGCGTTTTACAAGTTCTTGATGGCAAGGGACATCAAGGGCGTCGAATGGATCCGGTCTAGGCCTGCAACCACCTACATGTCGCAAATAGTCTCCATGAATCTTCTGTACGAGCACCAATTCATCTTGCACATGATCCAGGGTCTGAGCGTCGAGCATAACAACGTGGTCGACAGTATCATCGATTATTCTCCCTCTTTTAGCATCAAGGCGGAGACCTTGTTCGACCAGTTCAATGACTGGCTATCCACGATCCCTGATTCTGATAAGCATGAAACCAACTTGATCAAGTTTGGTCTCAAGGTGTCCAAGCTCGTGCGTGATGATACAAAGAACCTGGGCTTGAGGGGCATCTCCAAGAATCGCACCAACACTGGGGCTGTTTACTATTTCTGTATTAAGGATGTCCTCGATGCCATGCGTGAGAAGATGTGGTTTGATTGATGAATGCTTCTGTTTATCGGTGCCCTCGATGACTTGCTTGTGCAATGCCATGTGCCTCGTACACCAGTCCTCTCGTCAAGCACACGCCTTCTGCCAACGAAAGTCCGTTGTGGGTTCGTTGGTCGCCACTCAACTCGTAATGAGAGCCCCCTTAATTGTTATAAGGTTCAGCAGCTGATATTACTGTAAACCATATAGGTAGTGATTAGATTACAAGTTATGTATAGTCATATATATGCTAGTTATTTTGCCACTTGTGACGAATGCGACTGCGATACGCTGGCACAAAAGGCCGAGCCGGGGGATCACATTGCGGTATGGGATGAGACGGTGGGGTACTGGCATCACGGCATATTTGTCGGGATCGATGGCGGATCGAACTATGTCATTGACATGACGCCAGATAGTGGCATCGCCCGTCGCCTGCTCTGGCAATTTCTCAAGTCGGCGGACGGGGCAGCCATCATCCGCTACGACAGAGCACTGAGCAGGGAAAACACGTTAAGTTTGGCCAGCGTGATCATGGAGTATACCAACACCATGGACCCGCCTCCAGCGTACGACATTGCCAAGCGGAACTGCGACATCTTTGCGGCATCATGCAGGTTGGGCAGGTACGTACAATGTCGTCTAGCACCCAAGGGGAATATCAGGGGGGGGGCTCCCTCCCGATCCTCAAAACTACGCGTGTCCTTCGGCTAGCAAATTTCACACATTACTATTCTAATATCCTTAAAATTTGTATTTGTATTTGTGTCATCCGGTAGGAAAGTAGTGCCATTTAGTTTATGTATTACTTCCCTACATTTTGTTGTTCATATGGGTATTTTTGAATTTGTATACGGAACCACCAAGCCGCAGCTGGGTTGTTGCTTGGCTGATGGTGCCACATGGGATCAGTCAGTGAGTAAGCAGCTCAATTCCACTGTCCCGCTCCGCGGGACCCGCGATCGCCCCTTCAGAAAGTTCATAATTAATAATCCACGGTCTCCCGTCTGTGTACAGAAAATCACGGAGTATCACGGAGCAGCGCGGCGGCGCGTGTATAATGGTACCGAAAAGCGCATGAAGTGCATATTGTAATACTCTATGGCGTCCTTCAGTGAGAAGTTGGGGGCCAGGTCGCTGACGGTGAGTGGCAAGCCCACAAACGGGTCTGTGTTGTGTTCCTCAATGTGCCTCACAATGTTGTTGCGTTCATAGATGTAGCCGCACTTGGTCACAACCGGGTCGGTCATAACCTCGTACGTGATGTGGCAGCAGAAGGGGCGCGGTGGTACGGGCTGCGCCTCAGCGCAGCGGATGTGTGCGATTATGGTGAAGCAGCGGGTCTTTAACCCATTCCAAGCACTGTCATTGATGGGTGTCCTCGCCTCTGCCTTCATGTCGTTGATGGCCTGCGTGATCCGGATGGCTTGGTCGGCCGGGGTGTAGAGGTGCCCTATCTTCGTGAAACCAGCTCTGAGGAATACCGCCAGCGTCTTGTCGCCGGCGAGTGAAGGTACATCCGTTAGTGCGTCATGTTGGGGGGTGCAGCAGGTTGAAGGGTATCCGTGTGCAGTCCCATATTTCCTGTGTTCCTTATTCGGGGTATCCAATAAACAGGGGACTCATGCGCACGTCCACACGAAAAGATATATGTCGGTATAATTACATTATATAGGGAGGGTTCCAAGTACCCATCACCTGTCAACTCTACACATTGTACCTCAGCTCCGGCAATCAATGTAATGTTTTCTACGACCTACGCCTTCTGCCAACGAAAGTCCGTTGTGGGTTCGTTGGTCGCCACTCAACTCGTAATGAGAGCCCCCTTAAATGTTATAAGGTTCAGCAGCTGATATTACCAGTAAACCATATAGGTAGTGATTAGATTACAAGTTATGTATAGTTATATATATATATTGTATGTAAAATGAAGTAGATATATGTCGGTATAATTACATTATATAGGGAGGGTTCCAAGTACCCATCACCTGTCAACTCTACACATTGTACCTCAGCTCCGGCAATCAATGTAATGTTTTCTACGACCTACGCCTTCTGCCAACGAAAGTCCGTTGTGGGTTCGTTGGTCGCCACTCAACTCGTAATGAGAGCCCCCTAAATGTTATAAGGTTCAGCAGCTGATATTACCGTAAACCATATAGGTAGTGATTAGATTACAAGTTATGTATAGTTATATATATATTGTATGTAAAATGAAGTAGATATATGTCGGTATAATTACATTATATAGGGAGGGTTCCAAGTACCCATCACCTGTCAACTCTACACATTGTACCTCAGCTCCGGCAATCAATGTAATGTTTTCTACGAACTACGCTTCTGCCAACGAAAGTCCGTTGTGGGTTCGTTGGTCGCCACTCAACTCGTAATGAGAGCCCCCTTAAATGTTATAAGGTTCAGCAGCTGATATTACCGTAAACCATATAGGTAGTGATTAGATTACAAGTTATGTATAGTTATATATATATTGTATGTAAAATGAAGTAGATATATGTCGGTACTAATTACATTATATAGGGAGGGTTCCAAGTACCCATCACCTGTCAACCTCTACACATTGATACCTCAGCTCCGGCAATCAATGTAATGTTTTCTACGACCTACGCCTTCTGCCAACGAAAGTCCGTTGTGGGTTCGTTGGTCGCCGCTCAACTCGTAATGAGAGCCCCCTTAAATGTTATAAGGTTTCCGCAGCTGATATTACACGTAAAACCATATAGGTAGTGATTAGATTACAGTTAGTATGTATAGTTATATATATATTCGTATGTAAATGAAGTAGATATATGTCGGTATAATTACATTATATAGGGAGGGTTCCAAGTACCCATCACCTGTCAACCTACACATTGTACCTCAAGCTCCGGCAATCAATGTAATGTATTTTTTCTCTCCTCTCAGACAGACAGACCCGACCCACCACAACTCAGGTGCATGCTGATGGAACACCCGGAATGACTTATCGTCCACACTCACAAAATAGACCGCCCCCCCCCCCCCCCCCCCCCCGCATCCTTACATGACACACGACGGCTTTCGCATCCCCCCGTCCATAATTCATTCGCTCACACACATACCATGGCGGCTGTTGCAGACCCCCGTCCGTACATTCATATATAATGTACCTCGAATGAAGTGTTGTAAACAACGCAGAAGACTCTTTTACTAACTTATTCTCCTCTTCAGACGTTGTCTCATATTGGTTTTGTCTCAACTCAGCTTGACATCCCCATTGTTTTTAGGTCTTACGAGGTACATTATATATATATACAATTTTTTACTTCCTACACGAAAGTCGTAAAATTACACCATAATGGAAAGTCCTATAAGGGGGCTTGAATAGAGAAAGTTTCCTTTTTTTGTGTAATATTAAGAATTTCGTGTAGGGGCGTACCGAATCCGGTATTTGAGGCCATTAGAAGTCTGATCAAAAAGACACAGACGTTGGTTGTCTCAACTCAGCTTGCTGTAATCTGTACGGATTTTGCGTTTCTTACACTCGTTTTTTGAGGCGCACACGAAACCCTTGTCGTCGACTAAATCCGCATGATGACGCGCGTCCCAACTCTCGATCAGCATCCCTATCCCTCAAGGCTTAATCCAATGTGTTTTCGCGCGCCTTGAAGCTTCACACGAGTCCTCAACTGAATTCCCCTGCCCCACTCCGTGGGTCCCGCGATTCATCTTTCATACTCCCGACATAGTTGTCAAGCAGAAGTCTGCTTGAGACGACACGTGTCCCCATGCGCATCGAACCACGAGTGTAAACAAGTCATATCCGACACGTGTCCCCATGCGCCTCGAAAAATACGAACCCTACTTGACGCACCCAGGCCAAGCCACACCCAGCCATGTCAATCTTAACCAAGTACCTATCAGCTTGGATAACACTCCGGAGAGTGGACTTTGTGTGTGCAGCACGCCAATCTATGAATGCGGAGACGAGAATAAGTTACAAGCACAGGAGACCCATTAAGGGGCACCAGTGGAGGAAAGGGGGCGGTAGCCTGGAACCTGATCAGGGTACAGGCTAGACAGCGTGTGTCAGAAGAACCGATGACACAGTCAACAGGAAGTCGTCACAGTGTCATGAAGAATGACACAGTCTACGGGAAGCTGACATAGTACTGTCAGGACCGATAGTTCTAAGGGAGTACATAAGGAGTCACCAAGACATAAAACAAGCGAGAGCACCGCTATTCATGCTGATACTCCACCTATGACGCAGGTGACATACAATACTAGTACTCCACCTATGGCACTGGGGACATAGAACCATAACTTGGTAGCAAACAAAAATTATTAAGGAACGGCGGAAAAACAGGAAACCCAGAAGAAAGCCTTGTCTAAAATAAAAGGATGAGAAAGGATGAACCAAAAACCACTGTAGTACTCCGAAAATGTAGCAGCAAAAAACTTGGGTCATACCGAGCTGAGCTGAGACCAAAATGAAATGTAACCATCCATGGTAAGCGCAAAAATACTATTCATCCAGAATAGTAGGCACCAAACCAGAAAATCACAGGGAGGGCCAAACAGAAATCAATCCTAATACCAAAGGAAGGGGAACAACGGTGACTGAAAGAACCGAGAACTTAACCTAAAGAGAAGACTGAAAAAATCGTATATCAAAGTTGGGGAACAACGGTATAGAAAACCCGATCCGGGAATAGGAACCTAACGCCAATCAATGATAACCAAAGAGACGGATTGAAATATCGTGTGAGCGCAGCTCACGAGAGAATCAAAGCCTAAAGGACGCAGACAAGAGGACACTAAAGACTACGATGGAAAAAAAAGTCGATGGAAAAATCCACTACCTTAAAACTATTCTTAGCATAGAATTCATGACTAGGTTGGGATGAAAAAAACATGATGAACTGGTTTCTTACCCAAAGATGGAAGTAAGAAGATTTATGAAAGTTAATTATCATAAATCCCCAGTTACGGCACTAACTAAAAACATTCTAGGAGGTGGGTATCGCACCGCAAAGAACTCATGCACTCAAGACAACCCAAGCGCCTAACTAAAGCAAACCAAACTTGCAGCAACTGAAAAAATCCAAAGGATGCGAAGTTAAAATTTTCAAGAAACTTGTAACCAACAAAGGAAACACAGTTCAATGAACAATAGAAGGGTATATGTACAACCATAGTACATAAAACCTATTGTCCACCTGAAAAATAGTAAACGCATAAAAAGGACTTCAAAGAATTTACTGCAAAGGATGAACTGAAAGGGCGCTTGAAATACACTCGGAAAACAAGAAAGAGGTGAGCGGCGGTACATCTGCAAGTACAACTGCAAGATTACCCAGCCCACCAATTCACAGTAAAATCCGAAGGGAAACAACTACTACACTCCACAAAAAGTTCCATCACATGAGGGGCTGGTGATCTAAAAACAGTGTGGAGTAAAAAGAAATAGCTAATCTATGATGAGCTCCACCGAACGAACCATCTGCCTATGGAACTAAGAGTCAGAAACCATCAAGACGCTATAACGGTGGTCTGAATTAAGTACCACCTTCCACCAAAACCAAGAAAGACAGCTGAAAGGAAGCTGCCTAAACAAAGCGTCGTAACGCTCCACCAATCTAGACTACCCTATAAGTCAGTCTAGGAGGTGCTGAGGAATAGGCACTCACACATAGGGCCATGTTAACCTACGTATGAGAACCAGCAGCACCTAAAACAATGAATCCTGGGTTGACTGTAACACCCCAGCCATACGCAGTATCAAGCTAGACCAGTGTTCAAGATCATCACTTACCCATTCGGCAACGGCTACATCATCACATGGGCTTGACCCGAGTAATCCACCAGGGACGACAGGAGGCGTCGGAATTATCGACACCCGCGAGCCATCCGAGGTGGTCGGAGGTTGGCGACTATTAGTCAATGGACCTGATCCAGGTACCACTATGATCGAAGGCTGTCTAAATCCTAAAGCTTCACCGCTAAAACGTGGCAACAGAGGAGGGCCTGGCGACCCCCTGAGATTCGGCTAAGATTATAGTTGGATATCCAACTCCCACCCGCCCTAAAACTTCACACACAATACAGCAAGATCAGGCCCTGGTCTAGAATGCAACAATGATACATCCCAGCCAGGCCAGCCAACAACAATTGGGGTTGTTAAAGGGCGTAGGGAATTACCGGTAACACATAACATATCACCGTTTGATGACAGGAGGGATGCAAGCGGGCACCCATACTAATGGGAGAACCCAGGAAGACAGTTTAGAACTGAACTGGAGATAGAGAGTACATCACTACTCACTACTAACTGGCGCAACATTGGAAACCCAAAATATAATAACCCTTACTCACCAGGGAATACCCAACCAGTCTACCAAATAATGCCTTTCTAACTAGCTTGTTGCGTGACTGCCCAATACTAAGATTACATAGCAAGGGCAACCAAACAAACGCAACAACGACACATCAGGTGCAACCCCAAAGAAAAGCTCCGAAGGGGTCTTGTCTCCCTAGATGAACACGCGATTGCAAAGATAACACACTAGCACCATGCTGAGCAGTGTCATCATCAACAACTCATGCATGCCCCAACTAATCGAGATCAACCATGCCTCTATACCACTTAACTAAAAATTCCTAAGCCCTATCAGAACTCAAACACTTGAACCCAAACTCACGTAGCTAAGGCATACACCTAAGGGGGGAACCGGGGCACGGGAAGACAAAGTAGTAACCTCTGTCGAACCACGGAACGCAACCCAGGGGTCACAAGGAGCCTAAGAGAGAAAAATATCCACCAGAATATCAGGCCAAAGATTCTCCACGGCCGCTGGACTAGGGCCAGGACGCCGTCCACTGCGGCCTGTAAGCATGGGCGAAGTCCGGCGCTAGCGAGACCTGGGATCACAGAAGGTGGGAAGCGTTAGTGTCGAAGTCGAGATTGAGGTATGGGAAAAAGGAGACGAGAATGACACTGGCAGCAAGTCACACCTGGTGCAGAAAATCGCACCAATGGCAGAAAATCGCAAATCGCAAGGGCAGAATTCGAACATTTATCGCAGGATGCGAAGAGCAGAGCCGAGGCATGTAAAGGTCCTAATATCCCGCCGTCGATGACCAGTCAATCTCAAGTCCCCCCCTCTATCGCTCGACTCACCCGGTTGGGGGGTAGAGGGAAGCAGCAACCCGTAGTGGGTGCTGACCATACCCCCTGCTTCCTACCACCTCCAGAATCTCCAGGTCCAGACGCGTAGGTCGTCCTCCTCTGGCGAATCCTACGGCAGTGCCGGCGATCCGCCAGTTTGATCGAAAATTTCTCCAGAAGGTGGCACAGAGCCACTAGAGCGCAAGCTCATGCCAGGAGCCGACCGTCGGCTGGGCAGAGCAAAGGGGGCACAGACGACGTAGACATCAGCAGGGAGCTTGGTCGGCTTGGCAACCTCCGGTATGCAGGCAGAGCCTCAAACACCGAGAAAGGTTAGCGACGTCAAGGACGTCAGCAGACGAAGACGGGTAATCTCCACCGATGTCCAGGCTAGTCCCCCGGCGCGACTTGGTCTGGCAACGTCAGTCCAC
>JACBWV010000223.1:4002126-4025387 GCA_013435795.1 Chlamydomonas sp. ICE-L | reverse complement strand
GGATATTATACGTGTATATATCTATTATGTATATATAATATTAGAATATTATACGTGGTATATCTCTATTATGTATATTACTATTAGAATTATACGTGCAATATCTATTATGTATATATATATGTAGATATTCGACGTGTATATATCTTGATGTATATATACATGTAGATATTAGACGTGTATATCTATTATGTTATATATACTATTGAGATATTTACGGTGATATTATATCTATATGTATAAAACATAAATGTAGAATAATACGGTCTTATCTGGAGTATATCAATAGTAGATATTATACGTTGATATACTATATGTATATATTCATATGTAGATATTATACGGTATATATCTATTATGTAATATAATATTAGATATTATACGTGTATATATCTATTATGATATAATAGGTAGATATCAACGTGTAGATATATATTATGTATATTATAATAGTAGATATTATACGTGTATATATTATTATGTATATATTACTATGTAGAATTATACGTTGAATATCTCTATTATGTATATATACTATGTAGATATTATACGTGTATATATTATTATGTATTATTATATGAAGATATATACGTGTATATATCTATTATGTTCATATACTATGTAGTATTATTACGTGTATATATTATTATGTATATATACTATGTAGATATTATACGTGTTATATATCTATTATGTATATTATATGTAGATATTATAAGGTTATATATCTATCTATGTATATATACTATGTAGATAGTATACGTTGTATATATCGACTATGTATATATATATGTAGTATTCTACGTGTTATATCTTATGATGTTATATACTATGTAGTTATTATACGTGTATATATATTATGTATGTATATATGTAGGATATTATACGGTAATATCTAATTATGTATATATAATTATGTAGATATATACGTGATATATCTAATTAGATATATTAATATGTAGATATTATACGTGTAATATATATTATGTATATATAATATTTAGATAATATTATACGTGTTATATCTATTAGTGTAATATATAATCTTGTATATATTATACGTGTATATATCTATTAGATTTATATAATATTTAGATATTATACGTGTATATATCTATATGTATTATACTATGTAGAATATCGTGTATATATCTATTATGTATATATACTAATGTAAGATATGGTATACGTGTATAATCTATTAGGTTTATTACTATTAGTATATACGTGTATATATGTATTATGTATTATACTATGTAGATATTATACGTGTATATTCTATTATGTATATATAATATGTAGATATTATACGGGTTATATCTATTATGTTATATATACCAAAAAATGTTAATATTATACGGTATATATCGTAAGATTATGTGTATATACTATGTAGATATTATACGTTTATATCTATATGTCTAACTACTATGTAGATATTACACTTGTATATTCTAGTATGTATATATATATGTTATATATAGGGTAAGCATTATGCGTATAATGTTATATTCCTATGTAGATATTATACGTGTATATATCTATTATGTATATATAATATGTAGATATTATACGTGTATATATCTATTATTTATATATACTCATTTATATATTATACGTGTATGATATCATATGATATATTATCTATGTGCAGATATTATATGTGCATATATCTATTATGTATATATTACTATGTAGATATTATACGTGTATATAGTCTATTATGGTTATATATACTATGTTATATAATACGTGTATGGTCTATTATGATATATAGCTATGAGATATTATACGTGTAATATATCTATTATGTATACATAATAAAAAAATTTAGATATATACGTGTTATATATCTATTAGATGTATATATATATGTAGATATTATACGTGTATAGATCTATTTATATATAATATGTAGATATTATACGTGGTATATATCTATTATGTATATATAGCTATGTTAGTATTATACGTGGATATATCTATTTGTATATCTACTATTAGATATTAACGTGTATATATCTATTATGTATAATACTATGTAGATATTATACTGTAATATCTATTAATGTATATATCTATGTAGATATTATACGTGAATATATCTATTATGTGTATATACTATGTAGATATTATACTGTATATATCTATTAATGGTATATATTATGATGAAGATAATTATACGTGGTATATAGCTATTATTTATACTACTATGTAGATATTATATGTGTTATATCTATTATGTATATATACTATTAGATATTATAAACCCTTTTTGTATATATCAAATTATGTTATATATAATTGTAATATTATACGTGTATGTAATCTATTATGTATAAGTATACTATGTAGAGTTATACGCGTATATAGTTACTAGTATATATATGTAGATATTATACGTGTATATATCTATTATGTATATATACTAGGTAGTTATTAATATCGGTATATTCATTATGTATATATAGCTTATGTAGGTCTATTATTCGTGTATATATCTATTATGTATATATAATATGAGAATATTATACGTGAATATATCTATTATGTATATAAGCTATGTAGAATATACGTGTATCTCATCTCATTATGGTATATATAAAATATTTAGATAATTGTGTGATTGGTTTTGTTTGGGGGGGTTGGGGGGGGGGGTAATGGTGTGTTTTTTGTTTTGGGGATTTATGGGTTTTTTTTTTAAAATTTACCTTTTTTTTTTTTTTTTTTTTTTTTTTTTTTTTTTTTTTTTTCTGTTTGTTTGTTCGTAAAAAGAGCTCTTATTTGTTGAAAAGAATTAATGGGGGGAAATTGGGAAATTATCTCTTGATCTCTCCTCTCTTTGTCTCTCACCTCTGTCGCTCTTTCCTGTCTTACTCGCTCTTCTGTCTCTCCCTCTATCGCATAATCCGGGCGTATATATCTATTCGTATCTATACTCTGTAGACTATTATACGTGTATATATCTCTTATGTATATATACTTATGTCGATATTATAGACGTTTATATTCTATTATGTATATATACTAGATGTAATCTTATTCGTGTATATATCTATTATGTATATATAATATGTAGATATTATACGTGTATATATCTATTATGTATATATAATATGTAGATATTATACGTGTATATATCTATTATGTATATAAATATTTAGATATTATACGTGTATAGGACATCTATTATGTATATATATTATGTATATATTATAGCGTGTATATATCTATTATGTATAAGTAATTGTAGATATTATACGTGTATATATCAATGTGTTATATATTATGTATATATATCTTATGTAATATATCTTTATGTATATATACTATGTAGTATATTATAGCGTGTATATCTATTATGTATATATAATAGTACTTATTTAAAAAAGATAAAGATATTATACAGTGTATATATCTATTATGTATATATGGCTATTTAGATCTTATACGGTGTTATATCATAATTATTATATATAATATGTAGATTTATATCTGTATATATCTATGATGTAATAATAACTATGTAGATATATACGTGTATTATATCTTTATTTATATATCCTATGTAGATATTATAAGCGTGTATGATATCTATTAGTATATATATCTATGTATGATATTATACGTGTTATATATCTATTATGTATATATAAATATGTAGATATTATACGTGAATATATCTGTTATGTAATATCATAGCTATTTAGATATGGATACGAGTATTATATATTATGTATATATTATATGAAGATTTATACGTGTTTTATATCTTATATGTATATAATCCTATGTAGATACTATACGTGTATATATCTTTATGTATATATAATTGTAGATATTATAGCGTGTATATATCTTTATGTATATATATTATGTAATAAATATATTAGAGCATTATCTAGTTATGTATAATACTATGTAGATATTATACTGTATATATCTAATTACGATGTATATATAAGCTTGTAGATCTTCTACGTGTACTATCTCTCTTTCTTGTCTAATATGTGATATTATCCGTGTACTATAAAAAAATCTATTCATGTCTATATAACTCATGTAGATATTATACGTGTATATCTCTATTATGTATCTATACTAATGTGCTCTTATACGTGTATATATCTATTATGTATATATACTATGTAGATATTATACGTGTATATATCTATTATGTATATATACTATGTAGATATTATACGTGTATATATCTATTATGTATATATAATATGTAGATATTATACGTGTATATATCTATTATGTATATATACTATGTAGATATTATACGTGTATATATCTATTATGTATATATACTATGTAGATATTATACGTGTATATATCTATTATGTATATATACTATGTAGATATTATACGTGTATATATCTATTATGTATATATATTATGTATATATATATTAAGCATATATCTATTATGTATATATACTATGTAGATATTATACGTGTATATATCTATTATGTATATATAATATGTTGATTATACTGTAATATCTATTATGTATATAAATATCTATGTAGATATTATACGTGATATATTATTATGGATATGATACTATGTAGAATTATAATGTGCCCCACATATATCTATTATGTATTTACTATGTAGATTTCGTGTATATATCTATTATGTATATTACTATGTATATATAATACGTTATTCTAGTTATTTATATATACATGTATGTAATATTATACGTGTTCTATCTATTATGTATACATAATATGTAGATATAATCTTGGTATATATCTATTATGTATAGTAATATTGTAGATATTATACGTGTATATATCTATATGTATATATAATATGTCGTAGTTACATACGTGTATATATCTAGTTTATGTATATATAATACTAATGTAGATTTATACGTGTATATATCTATTATGTATAATATACTATGTAGATATTATATCCGTGTATATATCTATTATTTAATATATACTATGTAGAATTATCGTGTATATATGCTTAATTATGTATATATAATATGTAGATATTATACGTGAATATATCTATTATGTATATATACTATGTAGATATTATACGTGTATATATCTATTATGTATATATTATATGAAGATATTATACGTGTATATATCTATTATTTATGTAATTTTTTTTCTATGTAGATATTATACGTGTATATATCTATTATGTATATATACTATGTAGATATTATACGTGTATATATCTATTATGTATATATAATATGTAGATATTATACGTGTATATATCTATTATGTATATATACTATGTAGATGTTATACGTGTATGATATCTAGCCATATATGTATATTAATATGTGTAGATGATATTATAGTGATATATCTATATGTATATATTACTATGTAGTTGTTATTATACGTGTATATATCTATTATGTATATATACTATGTAGATATTATACGTGTATATATCTATTATGTATATGTATCATTTAGATTATTATAACGTGATATATCTATAATGTCTATATACTGTAGATATTATACGGTATATATCTATTATGTTATATAAAGATTAGATATTATACGTGTATATCTCTATTATGTATATAAAATAGGTAGATATTATAAGTGTATATATAGATATGTATAATATAATATTGAGATATAATACGTGTATATATCTATTATGTATATATAATAATGTAGATATTATACGTTTATATATATATTATGTATATATAATATGTAGATATTATACGTGTATATATCTATTATGTATATATACTATGTAGATATTATACGTGTATATATCTATTATGTATATATACTATGTAGATATTATACGTGTATATATCTATTATGTATATATACTATGTAGATATTATACGTGTATATATCTATTATGTATATATACTATGTAGATATTATACGTGGAGATATCAGTATGTAATATTGTATATAATATGTAGATATTATAGTGTATATATCTATATGTATATATAATATGTTAGAATTATACGTGTATATATCTATGATGATATATATATGTAGGTATTTACGTGTATATATCTATATGTAATATAATATGTAGATATTATAGTATTCATCTATTATTATATTATAATATGTAGATTTTATACGTGTAATATTCTTTATGTATATATACTATGTAGATATTATACGTGTATATATCTATTATGTATATATAATATGTAGATATTATACGTGTATATATCTATTATGTATATATACTATGTAGATATTATACGTGTATATATCTACTATGTATATATAATATGTAGATATTATACGTGTATATATCTATTATGTATATATACTATGTAGATTTATACGGTTGTTATATATCTATTATGTATATATAATATGGAGATATTATAAGTGTTTGGGGTTTTTTTTTTATATATCTATTATGTATATATACTATGTAGATATTATACGTGTATATATCTATTATGTATATATACTATGTAGATATTATACGTGTATATATCTATTATGTATATATACTATGTAGATATTATACGTGTATATATCTATTATGTATATATGCTATACTGTATTTATGTTGGTTACAGTAGGGTTGCATTATCGATATGAAAGTGTGTATTTATGTTGGTTACAGCAGGGTTGCATTATCGATATGAATGTGTGTATTTATGTTGGTTACAGCAGGGTTGCATTATCGATATGAATGTGTGTATTTATGTTGGTTACAGCAGGTTGCCATTACGATCATGAATGTGTGTATTTATTTGGTTTAAAGCAGGGTGGGCATTATCGATATGGAGTGTGCTTCTCTTTGTATATGTTGGTTACAGCAGGGTTGCATTATCGATATGAATGTGTGTATTTATGTTGGTTACAGCAGGGTTGCATTATCGTATGTATGCAGTGTGTATTTATGGTGGTTTAAAGCAGGCGGTTGCATATCGAGATGATGGGTGGTATTTATGTTGGTTTACAAGGCAGGTTGCATACGATATGAATGTGTTGTGATTATGTGGTTACAAGCAGGTGCATTATCGATAGGTGTGTTGTAGATATCAAATCAACAGCTGCTGCACTCCCTTCTTCACTTCAGGAGGGTGGTACCTGGGTCCAGGTTGTGGAAAGTACAACCTTATTATTAGTTATGATATTTACAGTTACCAATATTATATATACAGGGGGGTTACAGGGGGGTTGGGTGTGTATGCTGATGGCTACCGTGTAGGGTTACGTATGTACGGTTTCGCGGAGGGGGGGGGGGGGGGTGGGGGCGGGTAGGGGGGGGGGGTGGGGGGGTTGGTAGGTAGGTAGGGGGGGGGGGGGGTACAGGGTGGTGTGTGTGTATATACATATGCATATAGGTCCAAGGTCGTGATAGGGACAATATTCTAATTATATATACAGAACAATGTTATGTGTATATATATATATGATGTATATATACAGAACAATATTACGTGTATATATATATTATGTATATATACAGAACAATGTTATGTGTATATATCTATTATGTATATACACATATACTATACTGTATTTGTGACTGTTACAGCAGGGTTGCATTATTTATATGAATGAATGTATATGCCAATCAACAGCTGCTGCACTCCCTTCTTCACTTCAGGAGGGTGGTACCTGGGTCCAGGTCGTGACATTACAATATTATAATTATATTCCTTTACTATAGTACATATATATATATCAGGGGGGGCAACTTCGAACAAAAAATACACCATCCCTCGACTTTGTAGATTTCATAGAGAGGATGAAGAATCAGGTTTTATTTCTTGATTTGGCCCAGTAGAAAAAAGTGTTGGTCCTCAAAGTTTGGTGGTCCGCGTTGTGTTGTGTGTGTGCTGTGTGGGGGGGGGGGGGGGGGGGGAATCTGACATTTTCCAAAAATTAGGTACTTTTCAGGCACTTTTTCTCTAGCCCTCAGAATGATATGGGAGGGAACTTGGGGGGTTCTTACTAAATACCAGTCCATAATGCTATGGGGAAGAGAATCAAAACACATTATGCCCAGGCAGCGGGGGGGGGGGGGGGGGGGACGTACAGGGGCGTCTATCTTCTATCGCTCTCTACTCGAATTATCGCTCTCTCTCTATCCTCGCTATCTCTCTTTCGCTAGATCTCACATTCGACACCTCCACACGATTGAAGGACCCTTGATTATTTAAATCTCCGATGATTGCTTAGATTGAAGGACCTGGTTATTGAAACCTGATTATAATTGTTACCAAGGTTTCTTTATACGCCCAGATAATGCGTCTAAACCCTGTTCACATGCCAGGTAAAACATACCCCCTGTGCGAAACCACGGAAACCAGGGATTTCTAGAGCACGTGTCAGTGCAGATTCGAACCCGAGACCTCCGGCTGTGGTGACCATATTTAAATACCTGATTATTGAATAGTATTGAAGGTGGGCACATTAGGGGCCAAGGGGCCCTGACCCCCAAGCCCCACCAAACAACGTAACATTGATGATGATGAGTTTCTATGCTTCAAACATCCCCAGTGGACTCGAGACCAACCTCAATGGATAGGCCTTTATAACCCTGTAATATGAGCATTATTAGACACCATAACACTAAGTGGTGGCTGAGATACTGACTGTATAGTGGGTTCCGGAGCCGGGGGGGGGGGGGGGGGGTCTGCAGAAGGATGCCTCAGCACTTTTTAGGGATGGTGTATTTCACTTTTTTTGCCCCCCCCCCCCTTAATATATGTATATATCTATTTATAATGTATAACTATATGTTTGTATATATATGATGTATACTTATATGCATGTATATATATGATGTATACTTATATGCATGTATATATATGATGTATACTTATATGCATGTATATATATGATGCACCTATATGATGGATACATATGCATGTATATATACATATACTGTACTGTATTTATGTCGGTTACAGCAGGGTTGCAGTATTTATATGAATGTATGTATATGCCAATCAACAGCTGCTGCCCTTCATGTGAGGAGGGTGGTGCCTGGGTCCAGCTTAAGACAGTCTAATATTATTGACATGTTAATACATATGATGTATGGTATGTATGTTATGTCTATATATAATGTGTATATAATATACATACATATAAATATACTATACTTTATTTAATTTTGTTACATCAGGGTTGCAGTATTTATCTGAATGCATGTATATGAATGCATGTATATGAATGTATGAATATGAATGCGTGTATATGAATGCATGTATATAAATGCATGTATATGAATGCACGTATATGAATGCATGTATATGAATGCATGTATATGAATGCATGCATATGAATGTATGCATATGAATGTATAGGCCAATCCACAGCTGCTGCCATTCATTTCAGGAGGCTGGTAACTGGATGCAAGTAGTGCCATTACAAAAGTATAGATGTGCTATTGTATATTTACTGTATTTTACATTATAGTTATGCTACTGTATATTTACTGTATTTTATATTATAGTTATGCTACTGTATATTTACTGCATATTATATTATAGTTATGCTACTGTATATTTACTGTATTTTATATTATAGTTATGCTACTGTATATTTACTGCATATTATATTATAGTTATGCTACTGTACATTTACTGTATATTTAATAACATACATACATACATACATTCATACATGCATCAAAACAAAATACAAATATCCATCCATCCATCAATCCATTCATATAAAATACCAAGGTACCACTAAGCATGGTGCCGCGCTGCCTTTTTGAGCCCCCCTGCGCGTTTCGCGCAGTTTTTCAACCCCCTGTGGGCGCAGCAGTTTTTGCGCTTTTTGCACTAAAGAGCGCTGACCAATTTGACGTTTGTGCGCTTCAAGCGCTAACCAATTTGGCAACAAGTAGTACCCTGATACATACATACCAACACTGTACCTGTGGACCTTTTTGGTAGAGCAGATCTTTGCCCAGTCTTTAGGGACGAGGCGCTCTTTGTCGACAGGAACCTCAATCAACCACTCCGCCTGCGTTTGTGAAAGGCGAAGGCAAAATAAAGTCATTTTTTGGGGTGGAGCAGATCTTGGCCCAGTCTTTGGAGATGAGGCGCTCTTTGTCGACCGGGACCTCAATCAACCACTCTGCCTGCTTTTGTGAAAGGTGAATGCAAAATAAATCACTTTCTTGGTGGAGCAGCTTTGGGGCCAGTGTTTTGGGGGACGAGGCGCTTGTTGTCAACCAAGACCTCAATCAGCCACTCCGCCTGCGATTGGTGAAAGTAATTGAAATTGTTTTTGTTACATCCGAGTAATGTGCCACTCTCAGGACGTGAAGTTAAGGACACCGCTGCGTAAGCCGGAGCTAGCAGGAGTCACCATTGGTGAAATCAAAATAAACATGTGTATCATTGTATCATAAAATTAAGGTGTATCAATATATCAACGTGTACAATCAATATATCAATGTATACCGTCATCAATTGTCAACCGGGACCAAGGATGTTTTTTTCAAATCAAAAATAGGGAATTTTATTCTTTTTTTTATTTTCCTCCCTTTTTCCTACCAAAACAGGATCCTTATTCCGATTTTGGTCGATTTGGGTCATTTTTAGTCAATATCCAGCAATTTCAGTAAAACAAAAACTTTTTGTAGGTTTCTTATTCCGGCAATTTGGGCCAAAACGGGGTCTTGTATTCCGATCTGAATACATTCCGGAAAAAAATATCCCTGACCGGGACCTCAATCAACCACTCCGCCTGCATTTGTGCAAGGTGAAACCAAAATAAAGTCAAGAAAGGTGAAAGCAAAATAATATCATTATATGTTGAAGCAAAATAATATCATTATCTGTGAAAGCAAAATAAAATCATTATATGTGAAAGCAAAATAAAATAGATAAAGGTGAAAGCAAGATAAAAGCAATACACGCATCATTAAATAATAAAATAAATGTGTAACATATCAATGCATATCAATATATTAATTAATTGTTGACCGGGACCTCAATCAACCACTCGGCCTGCATTTGTGAAACTTGAAAGCAAAATAAATCAATACATGTATAGTGTAATAAAATTAATGCATATCAATATATCTAGGGTTCGGAGGGGGGTCTTAGCTCCTTAGCGCTAATAGTGCTATTAGGGCTAATTAGCGCTAAAATAAATCCCAAAAATTTAGCGCTAACTCAAGGTGAAGAGAAGAGAAATAGCACGTCGTCGTATTTCGTCAAATCCTTAGGAATATCCCTGAACGGGCTGTTGCACACAAAAATTCAGTGGGCCTACCTGGAACTGGATGGACACGTACTGAGCAGTCTTGATGCCTAGCCGCAGCGCAATGGAGGGCAGTAGACTCTGCAGGTTCCGGTTGGAATGAGTTGAAATGAGTTGGAATGAGTTGGAATAAGTTGGAATGAGTTGGAATGAGTTGGAATGAGTTGGAATACGTTGGAATGAGTTGGAATAAGTTGGAATGAGTTGGAATAAGTTGGAATGAGTTGGAATGAGTTGGAATGAGTTGGAATACGTTGAAATGAATTGCATTTACTTTAATTTACTTTACTTTAATTTAATCGAAATGAAATGAATTGCACTGCATTGCATTGAATTGAATTGAATTGAATTGGTCCAGCTCTAAAAAGTCATCAGAGGTGTGTGCAATGGAGGTCAGCAGGCTCTTCTTGTGTGGTATAGGCTGAATTAAATTGAATTGCGTTGAACAAAATTGTTCCAGCAGTGGGATAGGTTATCAGAGCCTCAGCGCCATGGAGGTCAGCTAACTATTCAGGTGTGGGATATGTCAATTGGATTGATTACTCTGCCCCTCACACACCCACTTACACCCAGACCAACCCACAGGACCTGAATCCCTGACTTTCAAATTCAGACCAAGACCAAGTCTCAGACCCAGATTCAGACCCAAATTCAGACTCAGACCCAATTTCAGACCCAGACCAAGTCTCAGACCCAGATTCAGACCCAAATTCAGACTCAGACCCAAATTCAGACCCAGGCCCAGTCTCAGACCCAAATTCAGACCCAGACCAAGTCTCACACCAAAATCCGGACCCAGATTCAGACTCAGACCCAGAGCCAAACTCACGTTCAGGAGAGTGAGAGCATCCTCCACACCCTGCTTCCACTCTCAGACCCAGACTCAGACCTAGAGCCAGTTTCAGACCCAGAGCCAGTTTCAGACCCAGATTTACAATGAGACCTAGATTTCGGCTGAGACCCACGTTCAGGTGAGTGAGAGCATCCTCCACGCCCTGCTTGCGCTCACAGACCCAATTTCAGAACCAGACCCATTCTCAGACCCTGATACAGACTCAGACCCAGATTCAGACCCAGACCCAGATTCAGACCCAGATTTAAGCTCGGACCCAGAGCCAAACCCACGTTCAGGTGAGTGAGAGCATCCTCCACACCCTGCTTGCGCTCACGGACCCAAATTCAAAACCAGACCCAGTCTCAGACCCAAATTCAGACCCAGGCCCAGACACAGACACACATTCAGACCCAGACCCAGTTTTAGACCCAGACCCAGACCCAGTCTCAGACCCAAATTCAGACCCAGGCCCAGACACAGACACACATTCAGACCCAGACCCAGTTTTAGACCCAGACCCAGACCCAGTCTCAGACCCAAATTCAGACCCAGGCCCAGTCTCAGACCCAAATTCAGAACCAGGCCCAGGCTCAGATCCAGTCTCAGACCCAAATTCAGAACCAGGCCCAGACACAGACACACATTCAGACTCAGACCCAGTTTTAGACCCAGACCCAGACCCAGTCTCAGACCCAAATTCAGACCCAGGCCCAGACACAGACACACATTCAGACCCAGACCCAGTTTTAGACCCAGACCCAGACCCTGTCTCAGACCCAAATTCAGACCCAGGCCCAGACTCAGACACACATTCAGACCCAGACCCAGTTTTAGACCCAGACCCAGACCCTGTCTCAGACCCAAATTCAGACCCAGACCTAGTTTCAGACACACATTCAGACCCAGACCCAGTTTTACACCCAGATTCAGACCCACATTCAGGTGAGTGACAGCATCCTCCACACCCTGCTTGCGCTCGAAGACATCGGCAAAGTGCGCTTTCGACTGCAACATCTCTTCGTACTTGTTCTTCAGAGCTGCCTTGGTGTCTAGAGCTGATAACAGGTCCTGGTGAGAAAGGGTGTGTGTGCGTGTGTCTGTGTGTGGGTGGGTGTGGGTGTGGGTGTGCGTGTGGGTGGGTGGGTGGGTGGGGGGGCTGGGTGTTCCAATAATTATAATTGTTGTTGTTATTGTTATTGTTGCTGTTGTTGCTGTTGCTGTTGCTGGTATTGGTGTTGGTGTTGGTGTTGGTGTTGCTGCTGTTGTTGTTGTTGTTGTTGTTGTTGTTCGTATTCGTATTATTCGTATTCGTATTCGTATTCGTATTCGTATTCGTATTCGTATTCGTCGTATTCGTATTCGTCGTATTCGTATTCGTCGTATTCGTATTCGTAGTATTCGTAGTCGTCGTATTCGTAGTCGTCGTATTCGTAGTCGTCGTATTCGTAGTCGTAGTATTCGTAGTCGTCGTATTCGTAGTCGTCGTATTCGTAGTCGTCGTCGTATTCGTAGTCGTCGTCGTATTCGTCGTCGTCGTCGTATTCGTCGTCGTCGTCGTATTCGTCGTCGTCGTCGTATTCGTCGTCGTCGTCGTATTCGTCGTCGTCGTCGTATTCGTCGTCGTCGTCGTATTCGTCGTCGTCGTCGTATTCGTCGTCGTCGTATTCGTCGTCGTCGTCGTATTCGTCGTCGTCGTCGTATTCGTCGTCGTCGTCGTATTCGTCGTCGTCGTCGTATTCGTCGTCGTCGTCGTATTCGTCGTCGTCGTCGTATTCGTCGTCGTCGTCGTATTCGTCGTCGTCGTCGTATTCGTCGTCGTCGTCGTATTCGTCGTCGTCGTCGTATTCGTCGTCGTCGTCGTATTCGTCGTCGTCGTCGTATTCGTCGTCGTCGTCGTATTCGTCGTCGTCGTCGTATTCGTCGTCGTCGTCGTATTCGTCGTCGTCGTCGTATTCGTCGTCGTCGTCGTATTCGTCGTCGTCGTCGTATTCGTCGTCGTCGTCGTCGTCGTCGTCGTCATCGTCATCGTGGTTAGCGTGATGGGCCCATAACCTATCAGCTTGAAATCACTCCGGTAGAGTGGACAGTAGATTAAAGCAGCGGAACAGACGCACCAATCTATACACGGAGACAAGGATAACGTTACAGACACAGGAGACCCATAAAGGGGCACCTGTGGTGAAAGGAGGCGGTAGACAGGAACCTAACAGGGTACAGATCAGACCGGAGACGTAGGTGACAGGAAGCTGCCACTGAGTCATCTCAAGATGACTCAGTCCCACGGGAAGCCGATAGTTCTAAGGGAGTACATAAGTAGTCACCAAGTCATAAAACGCGTGAGAGCACCGCTATACATGCTGATACTCCACCTATGACACAGGTGACATACAATAGTACTACTCCACCTATGACACTGGTGACATAGAACTATATGTAACAAACTAAAAAAAAAAAATCAAAGAACTCCGGGAAAAAAAATCGAGAGAAACTTCAAATGAAACCCGAAGGGTGTAAGGGAAGGTATGAAGCAAGGCAAAGAACCAAAATGTGCCAAGTGGATATAAGAGGACAACTAAATATCAAAGTCGGGTAACAACGGTATAGAAAACCCGATCCGGGAATAGGAACCTAATGCCAATCAATGATAACTTAAAGAAACTCTAAATGTAACCAAAGAAACCCTAAAATGTAACCAAAATTCCAGAATACATGTAACCAAAATTCTAGAATACATGTAACCAAAAAAATTGGTTTAAGGAGAAGCAGTCATTCCAAACATGCGAATGAAACGCCAGAACACCATAGGATCAAGGGGCTTGGTGAAGGGGTCAGCACAGTTGTCCTTAGTGTTAACATAGGCAACATCCACCTGGCCATCCTCCACCAGCTTCTGGATATAGTGATGGATGACATCAATGTGCTTGTTGCGAGGGAGCAGCTGACAGTCATTGGCCCAGCTCAAGGACCCCAAGTTGTCACCCTGAATGGTGACCAGGTCACAAGGCAGCCCTAGATCAATTCTCAACTTTTTCAACCATTGCACCTGTTGGAGAGTGAGGGGTAAGTTCTGAACCAAACCCTTCCTTACAAGGTTGTGCATGGCATCATAGCCAGGGTGACCCAGCCGCCTATGCCACAACCATTCAGGAGTGGTAGGGATCACAACTCCACCATCCTCATCAACATCAAGAGCAAAAGCTGGATAATCTTCAGCACCATACAAACGGCCACGAGGGGTGTGACAAGGCCTACATGCAAACTTGTACACACCATCACTGGAGGCAGGGAAAGACCACAGAACAGAAGAGCCCTGTGTGGCAGTACAACTAAGACTATCAAAAGAAATCTCGCAGTTGTGAGCATGGGCAACAGCATTTACTGACATGAGGTTCACCGGACAGTGTGGGATGTAGAGAACATTGGTTAAAGTGATTGGTGTTGGTAACCAATAACTACCTAACACAATAGAACCCTGACCCACAGACCGTTGAACCACACCATCACCAAATTTAACTGCTGGCCCAGTCTCAGAAGCATGAAACACAGTGAACAAAGACATATCACCTGTGATTGACATCCCAGCTCCAGAATCAACATGCCAGACACCCTCAGACAGGCTCGGGCTGCAGACATTTGAAAATTTCGCAGTGCAAGAGAAAAGGACAGAGCGTACCTCCTATTCTTGTCCAAAGCATACCCATCAATCTGAGCCTGCAAGGAGGCCAGCTGCCGCGGAGTAAGCACACCTGGAAGGGCCAAGGCCATGGGCACCGGATTGGTAACCGGTGCACCAGGCTTGGTCTTACGCAGGTGCGGATGCTTCGTGAAACAGCGATCCTCCGAGTGGGTCGTCTTGCTGAGGCATGGGCCCCAAGTGCAATCCAGACGCCGCTTGTTGGAACCGGAACCCTGAGAACCAGGTTCCTGCCAATGCTGCGATTCAGCGTGGGCAGGGATCTGGTTCTCAGGGTTCCGGTTCCAACAAGCGGCGTCTGGATTGCACTTGGGGCCCATGCCTCAGCAAGACGACCCACTCGGAGGATCGCTGTTTCACGAAGCATCCGCACCTGCGTAAGACCAAGCCTGGTGCACCGGTTACCAATCCGGTGCCCATGGCCTTGGCCCTTCCAGGTGTGCTTACTCCGCGGCAGCTGGCCTCCTTGCAGGCTCAGATTGATGGGTATGCTTTGGACAAGAAATAGGAGGTACGCTCTGTCCTTTTCTCTTGCACTGCGAAATTTTCAAATGTCTGCAGCCCGAGCCTGTCTGAGGGTGTCTGGCATGTTGATTCTGGAGCTGGGATGTCAATCACAGGTGATATGTCTTTGTTCACTGTGTTTCATGCTTCTGAGACTGGGCCAGCAGTTAAATTTGGTGATGGTGTGGTTCAACGGTCTGTGGGTCAGGGTTCTATTGTGTTAGGTAGTTATTGGTTACCAACACCAATCACTTTAACCAATGTTCTCTACATCCCACACTGTCCGGTGAACCTCATGTCAGTAAATGCTGTTGCCCATGCTCACAACTGCGAGATTTCTTTTGATAGTCTTAGTTGTACTGCCACACAGGGCTCTTCTGTTCTGTGGTCTTTCCCTGCCTCCAGTGATGGTGTGTACAAGTTTGCATGTAGGCCTTGTCACACCCCTCGTGGCCGTTTGTATGGTGCTGAAGATTATCCAGCTTTTGCTCTTGATGTTGATGAGGATGGTGGAGTTGTGATCCCTACCACTCCTGAATGGTTGTGGCATAGGCGGCTGGGTCACCCTGGCTATGATGCCATGCACAACCTTGTAAGGAAGGGTTTGGTTCAGAACTTACCCCTCACTCTCCAACAGGTGCAAAGACTGTCTAAGATCCCATGTGATGCTTGTCAGAAGGCAAAGGGAAAACGTATCCCTTTTCCTAAAGAAAGCAAAACTAGGATCCGTGCCCCATTACAACGCCTTCACTTGGACATCATGGGGCCATTTAATATTAGGGGCTTGCGTGGGGAGTTTTATGTTCTGTGTCTCACTGACCAATACTCTGGCTATGCTGAGGTCTTGTGCTTGAGAACCAGGGATGAAGCTCCCTTAGCATTTCAAACTACCATCCTCAGATGGATGACTCAGCTGCATGGATTTGTTTTCAAGTGTCTTAGGTCTGACAGGGCTAAGAAATTTATAGTGAAGTGGTTCGAGGATTGGTTAGAATCGGTTGGTGCTGTGCATGAATTGTCCATGGCTTACACTGCTCAGCAGAATGCGACTGTGGAACGGTACAATGGGGTCCTTCAGAACGTAGCTAGGAGCATTCACTTGGAGTCTAAGCTCACTAAGTCCTTCTGGCCCTATGCCTTCCTCGCCGCGTGTTACCTACGCAACCGGCTGCCTAATCAGGGTGACAAGACTCCTTATGAGTTGTTTCTTTGGGGTTCTACCTGATGTATCGTTATTGCGCGTGTTCGGGTGCCCATGCTATGTTACCTTAGTGAATGGGAAGAAGCGCAATAAGCTTGACGAAAGGGCGTTATCTGGTAGACTGGTTGGGTATTCTCTGGTGAGTAAGGGTTATTTGTTTGGGTTCCGAAGTTGCGCCAGGTGGTAGAGAGTCGTGATGTGCTCTTCTATGAACAGTTTAGCTATAACTGTATCCCTGGGCTCTTTCCCTATGATGGATCTCAGTATTTTTCTCGCACCCCTGCCGCTATCATCGGTAAAGGGCTTGATACTACTGACAATGTCCTGGGCCCTTTACCAACCCGATTGTTGACCGCTTTACTGGTCATGGGATGACGATGCGTCCCAGGCCAGGTAATGATGGTGCTGTATCGCGTGCGGCGGCATTGGGCCAGGGGGAGTCTGATGTTCCTTCAAGCTCTAATTTATTCGAATCTCAGGGGGTCGCCGGGCCTTCCTCTGCGCCACGTTTCGTCGGTGAAGTCGTAGGATTAGGACAGCCTCGGGTCATAGTGGAACCTAGTACAGGTCCACTGCCCACTAGTCGCCACCCCCCGTCCACCTATTCGGATAGCTCGCGGGAGTTGTTGATCACTTCACCCCCTGCTATACCTGGTGGTTTATACCGGACCAGGCATTGCGACGATGTGGCCGTCACAGATGATGTGAGTGATGACCTCGAACACTGGTCCGGGTCAGATACTGCATATGGCTGGGGTGTTCCAGTGTACCCTGGCTTCGACGATTTAGAGGCAAAGGAGGCCGGCCTTGTTCAACCACGCATGAGTGCTGCGCTGGGGGCTTTATTACCGGTTACTGCTGATACTGCTGATATCCCCGCTGCCCATGTACAAGTACACTGCTTGTACGTGGGGGCTTTTATTTCTACCTCTACTGAACTCTCTTATAAAACTGCAATGTTACCTACCAACCCTAACAGAGATCTCTGGCTGCAGGCTATGAAGGATGAGATGGCCTCCCTCATGCTCATGGCACTTGGGTCCTCGCTCCACACCTCCTAGGCAGAGGATCCTATCTGGCAGATGGTTATTTGTCAAGAAACATGGGGGCTGATGGTTCTTGCGTTTAAAGCTCGTTTGTATGCGGTTTTCTTCAACGTCCTGGCTGGACTACCTAGTATAGCCCCCGTCTCCTCTAAAGCAGGTCTTCGTGTGGCTCCTTGCTGCCATCACTCATAGGAAGATGTTTTGTGAGGCAGCTGGAATCAAGACTGGCATTCTTGAAATGCCAAGCTGAACCTGGTCTGGACCTGTTCTGTTACCAGCCTGAGGGCTTTCATGAACTTGTCCTGACGATGTTCCCCTTGTGTGCAAGCTGATTAAATCTCGTTATGGTTTTGAAGCAGGCACCCAGGGCTTGGAGAAAAGATGTAAAGCAGGTTTTGGTTGCCCACGGTTTTACCAATGTGCAAAGCTGAACCGCTCTGTATTTCAGGAGGGATTCTACTGGTGGTGGAGCTATGTCCTGACCTATGTGGATGACTTCATCTGTTCTTTTAGTGACTGCAATAGTATTGATGCCTTGCTCCCGAGCTATGGAAGCAGCTGGTGGGAATCAAGGAAATGGTGTACCCTCCAGTTCCTTCTTGGACATGACTTGTAACACTTGATGCTGACGGGCAGGTGTGTTAAGATCAACCTCTCCCAGCATGTCAGGGCAGAAAGAAAAAAAACGTTCCTCCCTTGTTTATGTGCTTTTTTTATCAGTTTTGTCTCACTTCTGCTACCAACCCAAGTTTTCAGTTTCCCATGGCCAAGTGCAATTTCACTGATCCTCCAGAACTCCTGGCCTCTAATAGGCCAGTACCTTCTCTCTTGTTGGGGCTTTGCGGTACTGGCTACCTGCCCAAGCCTGATATTTCTTTGCTTTAGCTACCTGTCCAGGTTTTCTGCTCAACCCACTGCCCCCCCCTGTGGGCTGTCGCCCAAGCGCTTGCTTTTGTATTTAGAGAACATTCCCATCTGGCCTCACTTACGCTCACACCCTGGGTTGCTCTTTTACTGTCTTAGTGACTCATCCTTGTCTGATGATGGTCTGACAGGATCTCAGACTGGCTATGCTGCTTGCTGGAGGCTTGCCTTGTGAACTGGATGAGCAAAAGGCACCCACGAGTTGTTTTTAGCTCAGTGAGATCTGAGTCTCAGGCCCCTTCTCAGACGGCCAGGGAGGTGCAATGGTTGAAAAAGTGAGATTGATCTAGGGCTGCCTTGTGACCTGGTCACCAGTCAGGGTGACAACTTGGGGTCCTTGAGCTGGGCCAATTACTGTCATCTGCTCCCTCGCAACAACACATTGATTTCATCCATCCCTAATCCAGGACTGGTGGAGGATGGCCAGGTGGATGTGCCTATGTTAACACTAAGGACACTGTGCTGACCCCCTTCACCCAAGCCCCTTGATCCTATGGTGTTCTGAGAAACTGAGGGGAAAGGTGGGGTAAGAAAACAGTGGGTGAGAGATGGCGAGGAAGCCTAGTAGAAAAGAAGATGATAAGAAGGGAAAAGAGCGAGGCGAAAAGTAAGGCAAGCGATGAGGCCAAAAAAAGAACAGAAAATAAAACTGGAGAGCGTTTCATTCGCATGTTTGGAATGACTGCTTCTCCTTAAACTGCAATTTTTTTGGTTATCACAATGTATTCTAGAATTTTGGTTACATGTATTCTGTAATTTTTGGTTACATTTTTAGGGTTCTCTTTGGTATCATTTCTTAATTTTCTTTAAGTTAGCATTGATTAGCATTAGGTTCCATTCGCCTTCCCGGATCGGGTTTTCTATACGCGTTGTTACCCGCCTTTGATATTTAAGGTTGCCTCTTTATCCACTTGCACTTTTGGTTTCTTGCCTTGCTTCTCACCTTCTGCCTTAACACCCTCGGGTTTCATTTGAAGTTTCTCTCTCGCTTTTTTTTTTTCTCTCCGGCGTTCTTTGATTTTTTTTTTTTTTAATTTGTTACATACATATAGTCTATGTCACCAGTGCCAGAGGTGGAGTAGTATCTATTGTAGGTCCCCTGTGTCATAGGTGGAGTATCGCATGTTAAGCGGTGCTCTCAACGCTTTTAGACCTGGTATTACTTGGTGACTACTATTGTACTCCCTTAGAACTATCGGCTCCTCCTGAGCCAGCTTCCCGTGGGACTGGCCATCCTTGAGATGACTCATTGTCAGCTTCCTGCACCTACGTCTCCGGTCCTAGCTGTTACCCGTTAGTTCCTGTTCCTACCGCCTCCTTTCACACACAGGTGCCCCTTATGGGTCTCCTGTGTCTGAACTTATCTCCTTGGTCTCCGTGTATAGATTGGTGGCGTCTGTGTATAGTCGTAGTAGTCGTAGTATCGAATATCGTGTAGTCTAGTAGTCCGTCGTATTAGTCGTCGTAGTAGTCGTTGTGTCCGTTCGTCGTAGTCGTCGTCGTAGTCGTCGTAGTAGTATAGGCCGTAGTCGTAGTATAGATGGGTGCGTCTGTTATAGTGCGAGTATGTCGTCGTCGTCGTCGTCTTCGTCTTCGTATAGTCGTATGTCGTCGTCTCGTCGTCGTCGTCGTCGGCGTCGTACTTCCTCGTCCTCGTCTGTCGTCGGTGCGTAGTATGTCGTCGTCGTCGTCAGCCGTCGTAGTCGTAGTCCGTAGTAGTAGTCGTCGCGCAGTCGTCGCGTCGTCGTCTTCGTCGTCGTAGTCGTAGTCCGTAGTAGTAGTAGTATAGTCTTAGTCCGTTAGTCATAGTAGTAGTAGTAGTAGGAATAGTCGTATAAGAGTAGTCGTAGTCGTAGTAGTAGTAGTAGTAGTGTAGTATGTAGTAGTATAGTCGTAGTGTAGAGTACTAGTAGTCGTAGTCGTCTAGTAGTAGTATAAGTAGTCGTAGTAGTAGTATAGTAGTATGTAGTAGTGTCGTCGTAGTAGTAGTGTCTCGTAGTAGTACGGAATGTAGTCCTAGTAAGTCTAGTCTTCCGTAGTAGTCGAGTAGTCCGTCGTAGTCCGTAGTAGTCGTATAGGCTTCGTAGTCGTGTAAGTCGGTCGTAGTCGTGTCGTCGTAGTCGTTAGTCCGTATTTCGTCGTAGTAGTCGTAGTCGTAGTCGTAGTAGTCGTAGTCGTAGTAGTAGTAGTAGTAGTAGTAGTAGTATTACCCACACCACCTGCACCTCTCACCTTACACACCACATGGACCTCACTTGAGGTCACCGCAGCTACAAGTTGGCAGAGCATGGGGGAGACGACACCATCATTACTAGCAGGCACTACAGTACCGCTATCAGGGCATAGCCGTACGACCAGCCTCTCTGGAACCTGAATACAAGTTTTGTTTTTTGTGAATTGATGAGTTGATGGATTGATGGTTTATATGATATATGCATGCTTATGTGTGTGTGTGTGGTGTGGTGCGTGGTGTGGTGTGGTATGGTATGTGTGTGTGTGGTGTGGTGCGTGGTGTGGTGTGGTGTGGTGTGGTATGTGTGAGTGTATGGGCAAAGCCGTACGGCCAGCCTCATTGGAACCTAGTTTTTGTTTGTTGTGAATTGATGAGTTGATGGATTGATGGTTTATATGATATATGCATCGTTATGTGTGTGTGTGTGGTGTGGTGCGTGGTGTGGATGGTATGTGTGTGCGGGTGTGAGTGTATGGGCAAAGCCGTACGACCAGCCTCACTGGAACCTGCATGCAAGTTTTTGTTTGTTGTGAATTGATGAGTTGATGGATTGATGGTTTATATGATACATGCATGCTTATGCGTGTGTGTGTGTTCATGTGAGTGGTGTGGTGATGGTGTGGGGGAGCATGGAGTGTGTTGTGTGTGTGAGTGAGTGTGTGTGTTGTGTGTGGTATTGTGTGTGTAGTGTTGTGTGTGGTGTTGTGCGTGTGTGTGTGTATGTGTGTGCGTGTGCGCGTGAGTGGTGTGGTGTTGGTGAAGGGGAGCATGCGGTGTGGTATGGTGTGTATGGTGTGCAGATAGGGAATGTGGGGCGAATTCGCAATTGTTTGAATGGTCAAGACGACCGTGTGACGCTAAGTGTGAGTGAGTGAGTGAGTGGAGTGAGTGAGTGAGTGAGTGAGTGAGTGAGTGTGTGCGTTCGTGCGTGAGTGCGTGAGTGCGTGAGTGCGTGAGTTAGGGGAAGGAGGGGAAGGAGAGGGGGAGGGAAGGATGATGGGGGAGGGAGGGTGAGGGAGGGAGGGAGGATATTATTATCACCACCCCCTTCTTCCCAGCTATTGCTGTAGAAAACAACTTGTAGTACTGGGTTTGTGTGTGTGTGGGTGTGTGTGTGAGTGTGTGGGTGTGGGTAAGTGTGTGGGCGCGTGTGAGTGTGTGAGTGTGTGGGTGGGTGGGTGAGTGTGTGGGTGTGTGTGTGAGTTGTTTGGGTGTTGGTAATTGTGTGGGCGCATGTGAGTGTTGTGTGTGGGGGGGGGTGGGTAGTTTGTGGGTGTGTGTGTGAGTGTGTGGGTGTGGGTAAGTGTGTGGGCGCGTGTGAGTGTGTGTGTGTGTGGTGGGTGGGTGAGTGTGTTGGTTGGTTTGTTTTTGGTGAGTGTGTGTGTGTGTGTTTGGTGTGTGCGAGTGTGTGTGTGTTTGTTGTGGGTGGGGTGCGTTGTGTGTGTGCGTCTGTGTGGGTGCTGTGTGTGGCGTGCGTGTATGGGTGCTTGTGTGTGTGGTGGAGTGGTGGGTGCGTGTGTGTTTGTGTCGTGGTGGGTGCGTGTGGTGTGGTGTTGTGTGAGGTGGGTGCGTGCGTGTGGTGTGGGTGGGTGG
>JACBWV010000223.1:3839932-3999748 GCA_013435795.1 Chlamydomonas sp. ICE-L | reverse complement strand
GAGCGCGCTGGTCGTCTATGTTCCTAATCACAGGAATGGACCCTCGCAACACTCATAAGCAGCTCGAAATCTGGGCTAACAGGACACAGAGGGACAGGCACTCGCACAAACTGATAACCAAGCTTCTCGTGATCACTGCGCCTCGTACCACCAAAGGAAACACCATGATCTGGGGGATACAGAATCCCAGAAGTGACTGGACCAAGAAAAGAACGACACCTGGTACCAAGCTCAGAGAAAGCCATCACTCGGCGATGCCTCAGCTTCACACTAACATTTGCCATTGTAGCCTGCATATCCATCCGACCGTACAAAGAGCGGTTCAAGGACTCACCATCCCTTCGATCCTGGTTGATCAGGCGGTAGTCCCGCAAGTTCAAAGTCGGAGGAGATCCACCAGTGAGCAGATGCTCCCAAGATTCGCATGACCGCGTATATAGCATAGGAGGAGGGCCAGGGGCAGGAGGCAGCTCCACCGGCGGAGGCGGAGGGGGTTCCAGGGAGGCACCAGCAGCAGAGGTGCGTGCAGAGGAAACAGCAGCCTCGCGAGAGCGAGTGTGGTAGCCAGGGAGGCCACGCTCCATGGGGGCAGATGCAGAGGAAAAAGAAGCAAAGCCCTTCAAGAAAGTGGGCTTAGCCACCTCCGGGTAAGCCGGGGGAACAGGCTCAAAGGGAGGCGCCGACGAAGGCTGAGGCTGATACACAGGCGAAAGCTCTCGATTAGGCATCTGCTGATCAGCAGGCTCATACACCGGTGAAACAGCGGAAGTCTCAAAGACACGAGTGGCAGCAGCAGATGGGGTCACGCCACCAAAGTCAGCACTCGTAGCACTCTTCAAGTCCTCCTCATCATCAGTAGTAGTAGAGTAGTCTTCATCATAATTGAAAGGGACGAAAGGAGGCTGCGGGTCTGATGCACAACGGATGATCTGTGTCTGTACACAACACAGCTTCATCAGGACATCCTCAACATCAGAGGAAAGGCGTCGAACATTGAGAGAAGGAACCGTAAAGTTGGAGGATTGACCGGGGGGGGTTACTTCCTTGATGGCGGAAGGATCCTCCTCTCCGGCAGCAGAGGCCGCTGGCGCACAGTCGTCTAGCCAATCCAGAGGAACCTTCACCCCCGTTGGGAGGATTCGGTCGCATCCATTGCTCACAATGACACTGCGGATCCCACGAGCCCATGAAACACCATTAAGTTTGGTAAGTTTCACAAAGCCGGCAGGAGGCCCTCGCGGAAGTTGCATTATCAAAGCAGTGGTAGTGATGAGGAGCCCAGTAACCTATCAGCTTGAAATCACTCCGGTAGAGTGGACAGTAGATTAAAGCAGCGGAACAGACGCACCAATCTATACACGGAGACAAGGATAACGTTACAGACACAGGAGACCCATAAAGGGGCACCTGTGGTGAAAGGAGGCGGTAGACAGGAACCTAACAGGGTACAGATCAGACCGGAGACGTAGGTGACAGGAAGCTGCCACTGAGTCATCTCAAGATGACTCAGTCCCACGGGAAGCTGGCTCAGGAGAGCCGATAGTTCTAAGGGAGTACATAAGTAGTCACCAAGTCATAAAACGCGTGAGAGCACCGCTATACATGCTGATAGGTAGCACCTCAGCACACGCCACTCCATCCAATTCAACCACGCATTGCCATGCATCTGTGGGCATCGCCCAGGCGGCCATCAGTCAGGTCCACATGCTCCACATGCTGCCTCTTGGACGGACTTTCGTCGTTAATAGTCTCTTCAATGGTCGCGTTCGACTCTGCAGTTATATTGGATGTATCCATGCCGAACTCGAACAAGGATAAGCAGGAGATGACCGGTGAAACAAGGTTTCGAACTTGAACTCGAACTCGAATTCGAACTTGAATTACATAGCAGGTGTCTGAAAACTATGGAATCAGCACGCTTGCATCGAGACGAAGTCGTTGCACTTATCCAGAGGCGAAATGGAGCAGGGAGAAAAAAGTTAGGAAAAAATTCAGATGAGGCCCGGGGGGGGGGGGGGGGGGGGGGCACCCTGCCCTGAAGTACTCAGAATGGGACCGGACCCGGGGGTATCGATAGATCACGTGATCCCCTAACGGAAACAACTTCCCGATACCCTGACATGGACCGTGCCTGACTTTCTATGGCTCCTGGCATCCTCCTGCTGAACCCCAAACAATCGTTTAATTGACGAGGGGAGGGGGGGGGGGGGGGGGGGGGGGGGGGGGGGGGGGGGCTGAGTTCGTGGTGCAGTATACATTATAATATAATAAAATCATAATATCAGGGAAATAATTCATGCTGGAGTTTTTATCCACCAAATCAGGTTCAATTTTCATCTTATAAAAAAAAGGTCTAAGATCAGAATATAACGGGCATTCAAATATGAAATGCATTTCATCTTCGACCACTCTTTTACCGTCAACACAGGGATTTTTATTTCCGCTATATGTAGCGATCGCTAGTTTTGACCCCGTGTTTGCGAAATTATCGCTATAAAAAAAAGTTTAAAAAAAGTTTTTTTTTTGCCCTAAAAAGCTTCAGCAAGCTATAGAAAGCACTGAAACGCCGTCCCTGGAGGAGGCCTAACAAAATACAGGTAGGAGAAACCAGGGGGGCGCTAAAAAGTTGCTCGTGTACCGCATGTCGGAATCGGGGGCTAAAGGGGTCGTAAGCCCCGAAACCGTCGAAAAAGGTCGAAAAATGTATCGGGAGGGTGTAGATATCGACCCCTAAAAAAAGGGGGGGGGCGACTTTCAGAAATTTCCTCTGGTTAAAACTGTTAGAGGCCAAAACTTCCTCAGGACTTGGTCCCTGATAAGTTTAAGCAGACCTATGGCACAAGCTCGACGAGATCTTTCCGAATCCGCACTTATTTCCGACACCGAGTAAATCTGGAGGCGAGGTCCTTGAGATCCAAGTCGAGGCACCTGGTGACCTGGCAGATCCTCGTACATGGGTCGAGCCGGTTTCGGAAATATCCTCGCAACTTCCTCACCAGACGGAATCTGACGAAGTTAAGCATACCTATGAAACTGGTTTTACGAGACCATTCCGAATCCGCGCTTGTTTTCGAGAATGAGTAAATGTGTACTCGAGGTGGTGCTCGAGTAGTGACCTCCACAGGTTCTAAGTACACCAAGTGTGAAAGTTGGGCCAAACCAGAAACTCAGTATTTCCTCCCCAAACTTCTTGGGCATATGGAGGGTACTTAGGCATGTAACTTAGGCTTAACACCACCTTCAAATTCTGAAACACAAAAACTTGCTGGCTCAGCTCAGAATCAGGGCTAGGAAAGGGTGCTTGCTTGACTATGTTTTCAAACTTTGCTCAAATCCAAATGTAAACCCACAAATGGATAGAGCTCGCCGAGGGGATCACTATAGACCCTACTTTGACCCCCTAATTATAATTCCTGGAGAAGATATGGGCCTTTTGGGGGCTGTCAGCATGAATTGCGGTGCTCTCAAGCGTTTTATGACTTGGTGACTACTTATGTACTCCCTTAGAACTATCGGCCCTGATAGCTTCCCATAGTGATAGCTTCCCGTAGAACTGAGTCATCCTTTAGTGACTCAGTGTCAGCTTCCTATTGACTGCCTGTCTCTCTGTGTCTTATCGGTCTCTCCCTGACATGTCCTGTGTTAAACGGTGTCAGGGTGTCAAGATCCGGGCTTAGGGTCTATTCAGGTTACAGGCATCCACTTCGCCCACCGCTGGTGTCCTTTAGTGTACGTCCTTGCTTGTAACGTTATTCTCGTCTCTGTGTATAGATTGGCGCGTCTGTCTCCGCTGCATACATCTCTGTCCACTCTTAGAAGTGCTTAATAGCTGATAGGTTCTGGGCTTCATCTCGATCTACCACTGCTTTATAATGCAACTTCCGCGTGGGCCTCCTGCCGGCTTCGAAAAGCTAACCCCACAGAATGGTTTGTCTTGGTCGCGCGGTATGGAGAGCGTCATTGTATCCAATGGCTGCGACCGCATTCTTCCGTTCAAGACTCGTGTTCCCACTGATTGGCTTGATGATTGCGCGCCAGCGGCCTCTGCTGCCTTAGATGAGTCTCCTTCCGCCATCATGGAAGACATCCCCCCCTACCAAACCTCCATTTCTCTCCCTCCTTCTCCTCTTGTCCAACGCCTCCTTCCTGAGGTAGAGGATATTCTGATGCGTCTATGCTGCGTCTCGACTCAGATCATCAAATACAAGTCTTCTCCTCCGCCTCCTGATGCCCGTTTTGAGTATGACAATGCTGATCTGGCTCGCCATAAGCATGAAGATGGCTACTACACTGAGGATGACGATGACGACGAACAGGAAGACCTACAGAGTGCGCGGAGTGGTGACTTCGGTGGAGTCACACCTTCCACTGCCACTCGTGTTTTTGAGTCTCCGGTGTTTGAGCACCAGTCGGCTCCTCCTCCTCCTCCTCCTCCTCCTGTCTACAAGCCTCCGACTGCTCCTCCGCATCCACCTGCGGTACCTGAGTTGGCTATGCCGACTTTGCTGAGAAGCTCGTCACTTGGTCCTTTGATTCCTCCCCTCCCCTTTGTTCGCAACCCTTCTGAGCGAGCTCTGGCTGGCTACCACACGCGGTCTCGTGAGACTGCTGCTGCTGCCTCGAGTGTCCACAGCGATGCTGCTGGCCCCTCCCTGAATCCACCTCCACCTCCACCGGTGGAGCAGCCTCCTGCCCCTTCTCCTTTTCCTCCCCCCCTGCCCTACTACCCGAATCGCTCGCTGGGATGCTTATCCTGGGAGCACCTGCTTGATGGCTCCACACCTTCGCGCATGGATGTGCGGAGTTGCCGCCAAATTCGCCAGGCGCAGAAAGCTGGTGACTCCTTGGACCGCACTTTGTACGGTAAGATGGATCAGGCTGCCACTCGGGCTAATCTAGATACGAAGGGGCGGGCTAGGCGAGTGATGGTGTTCTCTGAGTTGGGTCATGCATGCCGTGCTTATCTGGGGCCTGTGCAGGCAGGGATTGACTACCCCCCTCCTGGTGGTGCTACCTTTGGTGGATTGGGAGTTCGAAATGCAAATCTACGCAAGTACCAGTTTGCCAAAGTTCCTCTCAGCTTTGTACCTCCTAGGCCAGATTTTGAGCTACTCGTAAATGTTGCGAGTTCTTTGGATGAGATTGAGAACCTTGATGACCAGCGTGCATATGATGCTGGCATCGCTGCCGAGTACTTTCTGTCGGTTCGCGCTATGTATGATGCCACGCCGTTTTCGCCTGTTGCCTCACCACCTGCCTCTCCTAGTCAGACTCGTGTCGATCCTGCACTGTTAGGATTTAGTACCCTGCCCCTTGCACGCCAGGAGTTCATGTGTCTCACCATGATGCTCGCGCACATGACGGAACCGATGGTACAGGTGTATCAGGATTTTGCTACACCTCGCGATATCTTACTGCATATCAAGAGGCAGCATTCTGATGCCCTTGCTGCTCGGGTTCCCCTCATGCTTGTTGAGCTTCGTAGTGTGACCATGAACAACTCTGAACCCGTGGATGTGTTCTTTCGCAGGGTGCGGCAGTTGTGCACTGATCTTCGCAGTGCGGGATACCCGCAGCCGCAGCGTCACGCGATGCACACTATAATCAATGGCATCACTCACCCTCGATTCGATTCGCTGCGCCTCCAGTTTGGCTTTGAGTTGTACCAGAACAAGACCGTAGACTACTGGTCTTGTCTTGATGCTTATAGATCGTTAGATTTCTTAAATGTGTCTCTCCCCAGGTCTGATCCAAGGCATCCTGGCTGGTCCCGCGACCCTCCCCAGATCCCTGCTAATGCTGCTTTCCAGCGGGGCAAGGGATCTGGTTCTCAGAGTTCCGGGGGCACCAAGAGGCGCTTGGATTGCACTTGGGGACCCTGTCGTTCGAAAACGAGCCACTCGGAAGACCGCTGCTTTACAAAGTATCCGGAACTCAGAAAGGCCAAGGGACGTGCACCTGGTTCTGAACCGGTGCCCGTAGCTTTGGCCCTTCCAGGGTCGCTTACACGTAAGCAGCTGTCGTCCTTGCAGGCTCAGATCGATGGGTACGCCATTTCAAAGAACTAGGAGGTAAGCTCTGTCCTATTTTCTTGCACGACTAAGTTCTCAAACATTTGCAGCCCAAGTCTTTCTGAAGGTATCTGGCATGTGGACTCGGGAGCTGGGATGTCAATCACAGGTGATAGGTCGTTGTTCACTGTGTTTGAATCCTCTGCTGTTGGGCCTGCAGTTCGATTTGCTGATGGGGTGATTCAACGGTCAGAGGGTATGGGGTCCATTGTGTTATGTAGTGATTGGTTACCAACATCAATCACCTTAACCAATGTTCTATACATACCCCACTGTCCAGTAAATCTCCTGTCCGTACATGCTGTAGCTCATTCCCTCCACTGCAAGATTGCTTTTGATAGTATTAGTTGTACTGCCACTCAGGGCTCTTCTGTGCTCTGGTCCTTTCCTGCTTCCAGTGATGGTGTGTATAAGTTTGCAAGTAGGCCTTGTCACACCTCCAGTCGTTGTTTGAGGGTTGCTGAATATTATCCAGCTTTTGCACTTGATGTTGATGAGGACGGTGGAGTTATTCTCCCTACCACTCCTGCATGGTTGTGGCATAGGCGACTGGGTCATCCCGGTTATGATGCCTTGCACAACCTTGTCAAGCGTGGTATGGTTAAGAACTTACCCCTCAGCCTTCATCAAGTACAAAAGATGGGTAAGATCCCATGTGATGCTTGTCAAAAGGCTAAGGGAAAGCGTCTCCCTTTTCCTAAAGAAAGCATGACTGAGGTCCTTGCACCCCTCCAACGCCTTCACTTGGATATCATGGGACCGGTTCATATTAGGGGTCTTCGTGGGGAGTTTTATATCTTGTGCCTTGTAGACCAATTCTCTGGCTATGCTGAGGTATTGTGCTTGAGGACCAAGGATGAAGCTCCCTTAGCAGTCCAGACTATCATCCTCAGATGGTCAAATCAGCTGCAGGGGTTTGCCTTTAAGTGTCTGAGATCTGACAGGGCTAAAGAGTTTATAGTTAAATGGTTCGAGGATTGGTTAGAATCGGTTGGGGCAGTACATGAGTTGTCTTTGGCATACACTGCACAGCAGAATGCAACTGTGGAAAGGTATAATGGGGTCCTTCAGAATATAGCTAGGAGTATCCACTTGGAGTCTAAGCTTACTAAGTCCTTTTGGCCCTATGCCTTCCTGGCTGCTTGTTACCTTAGAAACCGTCTGCCTAACCAGGGACGCAAGACACCCTTTGAGTTGTTTTATGGGGTGAAACCTGATGTGTCGTTATTACGTGTGTTTGGATGCCCCTGCTATGTTACTCTAGTCAATGGGAAGAAACGTAATAAGCTAGACGAAAGGGCGTTATCTGGTAGACTGGTTGGGTATTCTCTGGTGAGTAAGGGTTATTTTGTTTGGGTTCCTAAGTTGCGCCAGGTAGTAGAGAGTCGTGATGTACTCTTCTATGAGCAGTTTGATCATAACTGCATTCCTGGGCTAACTCCCTATGATGGGTCGCCATATGTCTCTAGCATCCCTGCCGCCATCAACGGACACATGCCTGAGGTTGCGGTTGATTCCCTAGACCCTTTGTCTTCCCCAATTGTTGACCACTGTCCTGGCCATAGGATGACTCTGCGACCTAGGTCGGGGGCCAGTGGTACTGTTTTGCGTGAGAACACACTGGGCGGGCGAGTTTCTGCGGCTCCTACGGACAAAATCTTAGCCGAATCTCAGGGGGTCGCCAGGCCCTCCTCTGCGTCACATTCCGTCGGTGAAGTCGTTGGATTTACACCAACTCAGACCATAGTGGATCCTTTGTTAGATCCATTGCCTACTAGTCATCATACTCCCATCATCACTGATAGCTCGATGGAGTTGGTGAACGCTTCACCTCCTGCCGTCTCTGATAGATTACTCAGGAGTCCGGGTGATGATGTAGCCGTTGCAGATGATGCAAGTGATGATCTTGAACCGTGGTCAGGCTCCGATACTGCGTATGGCTGGGGTGTTCCGGTCGACCCAGGCTTCGTTGATTTAGAGGCAAAGAAGGCCGGCCCTGTTCAACCAGGCAGTAGTTCTGCACTGGGGGCTTTACTAATGGTTACTGCTGATACTGCTGATACCCCCGCTGCCCATGTACAAGTAAACTGCTTGTACGTGGGAGCATCTGTTGCATCCACCACTGAACTGACCTACAAAGCTGCCATGTTGCATACCAACCCTGACAGGGATCAATGGCTTCTTGCCATGAAGGATGAGATGGCTTCCCTTCATGCCCATGGTACATGGGTTCTCACTCCACAGCCTCGTAAGCAGAAGATCCTGTCTGGCAGGTGGTTATTTGTGAAGAAGATTGGTGTTGATGGTACTATACGCTTCAAGGCACGTTTTGTGGTCCGTGGTTTTCTGCAGCGTCCTGGGCTGGATTTTCATGATGTATATGCCCCTGTCTCCTCCAAAGCAGGTCTTAGGGTGCTCCTGGCTGCCATCACTCATAGGAAGATGTTTGTTCGGCAGCTAGACATCAAGACTGCATTCCTAAATGCCAAGCTGGAGCCTGGTCTGGACCTGTACTGCCACCAGCCTGAGGGCTTTAGGCACCTTGGTCCTAACGGTGTTCCACTTGTCTGCAAACTGATCAAGTCCCTTTATGGATTGAAGCAGGCACCCAGAGCTTGGAGTAGGGATGTCAAGCGAGTTCTGGTTGCTCATGGCTTTACTATGTGCAAGGCAGAACCTGCTCTGTACTTTAGGAAGGATTCTGATGGTGGGTGGAGCTATGTCCTGACCTATGTTGATGACTTTATCTGTGCTTTTAGTGAGCTGGATAGGTATGTGTTGCTGATCCAGGCAATGGAAGCAGCTGGCTGGGAGGTCAAAGAGATGGGCGTTCCAATTCAGTTCCTCTCTTTGGACATGGATGTTACCCTTGACTCTGAAGGCAGGTGTGTTCAGATCAATCTCTCTCAGCACACCTACATTGTTGATCTGGTGGAGCAGTTTGGTCTTACTGCTGCTGCCCCACCCAAGTTTGCTGCTCCCATGGCCAAATCCACTGTTTCTGACGCCCCTGGAGAGCCCCTGCCGTCTAATAGCCAGTACCTCTCTCTTGTAGGTGCTTTGCTATACCTGGCCACTTGCACCAGGCCTGATATTTCCTTTGCTGTTAGCTATTTATCCAGGTTCTCTGCTCACCCTACAGTCCCTCTCTGGGGGGCTGCCAAACGGTTACTCTTGTATTTGAGAACACATTCTCACCTGGGTCTCACTTACCCACAGCCCTGATTTCACTTTTACTGTCTTTAGTGACTCATCTTATGCTGATAATGGGTCTGACAGGAGATCTCAGACTGGCTTTGCAGTTCTAGCTGGTGGGTGCATTGTTAACTGGATGAGCAAGCGACAGCCTACTGTTGCTATTAGCTCTAGTGAGGCTGAGTATCAGGCCCTGTCCCAGGCTGCCAGGGAGGTCCAATGGTTGAAGAAATTGAGGGTGGATCTGGGTCTGCCTTGTGCTTTGGTTACAATTCAGGGTGACAACTTAGGTTCCCTGAGTTGGGCCACTGACTGGCAGCTTCTGCCTCGCAGCAAGCACATTGATGTTATTCATCACTACATCAAGGAGCTGGTGGAGGATGGCCAACTGGCTGTTGCCTATGTTAACACTGTGGATAACTGTGCTGACCCCTTCACCAAGCCCCTTGATCCTGCTGTGTTCTGGCGGTTTGTCCGTATGCTTGGAATGACCGCTACTTCTTAGGGTCATTTTTCTTGTTTTTTGGTTATCATTGTATGGCATTAGGTTCCTATTCCCGGATCGGGTTTTCTATACCGTTGTTACCCGTCATTGATATTCGGTTATCCTCTTTTCTCCCTTGGCACTCGTTGGTATTTTGCCTTGGTCCATTCCTTCATTTACACCCTTTGGGTTACATTTGAAGTTCTCTCGTTTTTTCGGAGTTCTTTAGTTTTTTTTTAATCTGTTACATATAGTTCTATGTCCCCAGTGCCATAGGTGGAGTAGTAGTCTTGTATGTCACCTGTGTCATAGGTGGAGTGTCAGCATGAATTGCGGTGCTCTCAAGCGTTTTATGACTTGGTGACTACTTATGTACTCCCTTAGAACTATCGGCCCTGATAGCTTCCCATAGTGATAGCTTCCCGTAGAACTGAGTCATCCTTTAGTGACTCAGTGTCAGCTTCCTATTGAATGCCTGTCTCTCTGTGTCTTATCGGTCTCTCCCTGACATGTCCTGTGTTAAACGGTGTCAGGGTGACAAGATCCGGGCTTAGGGTCTATTCAGGTTACAGGCATCCACTTCGCCCACCGCTGGTGTCCTTTAGTGTACGTCCTTGCTTGTAACGTTATTCTCGTCTCTGTGTATAGATTGGCGCGTCTGTCTCCGCTGCATACATCTCTGTCCACTCTTAGAAGTGCTTAATAGCTGATAGGGGCGGGGGGGGGGGGGGGGGGGGGGGGGGGGGGGGGGGGTCAGGCCGATTACGAAAACTTCCGACATAGGTATATGAAAAAAACTTCCTCGCGACCCCCCAGGAGAAACCCAGTTTCAGATTTGAAAAAATCACTGGTCAACCATCATATCACAGCATCTGCAAATTCTGCCAGAACGAGAGGGTGTGTGGCTGATAGGCCATGTATTAAAACACATGAGTCGGTAACAGGGTATTTAAAGAGGATTCCCAGCTCTGTGTCCTGAGACGTAATATTAAGGCCTGGAGGCGCGTCCCGAATGAAATGATTCGAATCCGTAATTCAATGTATTTTAATTTAAGTTAATTGAATTGTATTTAATGTTGTGTTATTTTAATTCGAGTTATTCCTTTCAAATAAATTTAATTCACGTGATTTGAATGCATGCAATTGCTTTATATTTTATTAAGGAGGACCCACAGCTCTGTGTCCTGAGACGTAACACATTTTACAGCCTGCGTCCTGCGACGGAACCGAACCAACATAGCCTGCGTCCTGCAACGCAACCGACCTATAGGCTGCGTCCTGGGGCGCAACTGAACCGCAACCAGCCCACAGCCTGCGTCCTGAGACGGAACCGAACCAGCATAGCCTGCGTCCTGAGACGCAACCGACCTATAGGCTGCGTCCTGGGACGCAACCGACCCGCAAACAACCCACAGCAGGCTAGTGCAGGACGCAACATGGGAGGGTCTGTTGCGTCCCGGACGCAGGTTCAGGATGGTTGGTTGCGTCTCACCCATCAGTTGATTGGCCCACCACCACTCCATTGCCATGGGCTACGGGTTCTGTTGATAGATTGACGCAGCCTGGACAGGGCAGTGCGTCCCAAGACGCAACATACCGAATTAGTGTGTGTTTCCAGTGGGGTTTTCGGTCACCGTTGAAGTAGCGCTGAAGTCCACGCTGGCACGAAGTGTTTCCAGTGGGGTTCCGCTGACATTTTGCTATGTCCCGCTGAAGTCCACGCTGGCTTTTTTGACCGCTGAAGGCCGACGTGGACTTTAGCGGATCCTACGTGGACTTCAGCGGAATGCAAAACTTCAGCGGGAGCCCTGACCCTCCCGCTGAAGTTTTTCAATTCCGCTCAAGTCCACGTAGGATCCGCTGAAGTCCAGCCCGGCGAGCACCGGCGAGCACCAAGTATTCTCTCCAGGATTCTCTCGATGAGGTTTGAGGCTTTCAGAACATGGACAATTTGACGTCCGCGAGAAACCAGCTCCTGCCCCACTGGAAACACACCCTTAGGGTGGATTCCCATTGGGTCTGGATAGGTCTGGATGGGTCGTTAAGTACGGATAACCGACGACCCATCCAGTGTTTACCTTCCCATAGGGGTTTTGGATGGTTCGTATTTGTACGGATGTACTGACGATATACCCATCCAGACGACCCATCCAAAAGCCAAAATCCATCCAGGCCCTCGACCGAGGTGTGGGTTGGATGGCTCTGGATGGGTCGCAAAATATCCGGCTCCTTCCGGCACAGTCCGGCATTGATCCGGCGACGGTCGCGCAACTGACGCGTATTGCTTTCCTCAACCGACCTGCTAGTTTCATTAGCCAGGAGTTTCCGAACTTTTGAATCACAGATCATCTTCGAGCAAGACAGAATCTGGGACATTCTAACAATTTCTTCTCCATTCGACGCCCCTTCTTCATTCTACTTTTCTTTTTCGTCTTTCATCGCTCTGCAACATGGCGACGGAAGGCTTGTGGGATTATGCCACCGATGCCGAATTGGACGCCGAGGTATGACTTCAGGTCGCGGAGTGCGGTCTTGAGAAGAGGAATAGATGGATCTATGATGGATCAGCGCAAGAAATTGAACTGTCAACGATCGATCCGTCTTTTCTTACGACTGTTGATTGAAAGTACCTGCGAAGGTTCCCGGTGGTACATGCGTGTATTGCTGCACCCATCCAGTCGCTTGCAATGGGAGTGCGTTTTGGATGGGTGGCCGTGTACGGATGCTCGAACCATCCAAAGAGCTCAACGACCCATCCAAAGGGCCCAACCGACAAATACCGACCCATCCAGTACTACAACCGACTTCACCCATCCAGTCCAATGGGACGCACCCCCCGGAGTCCGTTTGAAGTACCCTGACCCACAGCCTACCAACCAACGGAAGCTGCGTGTGCGACGCAACCGACCTACAGGCTGCGCCCTGGGACGCAACCGAACCGCAACCAACCCACAGCCTGCGTCCTGCGACGCAACCAACTGAAGCTGCGTGTGCGACGCAACGGCCCCTCCCCACTTTGCGTCTCAGGACACAACGGATCCTTGGACAAGACGCAGCGTTCTGAACAACCCTAGTTGGTAATACAGACACCTTCTACTACAAACACAAACTACCGAGGACCCTCTTTAGATTGCTTCCTTAATTCACGCCGACTTGGCGTACTGCTTTTCTTTTCTTTTCACCTTCTACTACAAATATCTTCAACTACAGTACACAACTACACACATCCAACTACAAACACCTTCTACTACACTATCTTCTACTACACACACCATCTACCACATTCAGCTTAAATGAGCATGGCCTGGTTGTCACGCACTAAATATGCAATGGGCTCGTATTTTATGATGAACACATCGTAATTCTTTATGTCGACCACCTTCTACTACTTCAGTTTAAATTAGCATGGCCTGGTTGTCACGCACTAAATCCGCAATGGGCTTGTACCGCACACACACACACACACGCCACCACCCACATGGCCATCTGCTTCCTGCTCTGCTTCACACCAATACCCCAACACAACTACCAGCTTACATAAGCATGGCCTATTTGTCACGCACTAAATCCGCAATGGGCTCGAATCGCACACACACACACGCCACCACCCACATAGCCATCTGCTTCCTGCTCTGCTTCACACCAATACCCCAACACAACTATCAGCTTAAATGAGCATGGCCTGTTTGTCACGTACTAAATCTGCAATGGGCTCGTATCGAATGATGAACACATCGTTTTTCTTCATGTCGACCACCTTCTACTACTTCAGCTTTAATGAGCATGGCCTGGTTGTCACGCACTAAATCTGCAATGGGCTCGTATCGAATGATGAACACATCGTTTTTCTTCATGTCGACCACCTTCTACTACTTCAGCTTTAATTAGCATGGCCTGGTTGTCACGCACTAAATCTGCAATGGGCTTGTATCGCATGATGAGCGCAACGTCTTCCTTTATGTCGACCACCTTCTACTACAAACACCTTCTACTACTTCAGCTTAAATTAGCATGGCCTGGTTGTCACGCAGTAAATCTGCAATTGGCTCGTATTGTATGATGAGCACATTGTCTTTACTCATGTCAACCACCTTCTACTTCAAACACCTTGTACCACATTCAGCTTAAATCACCATGGCCTGGTTGTCACGCACTAAATCTGCAATGGGCTCGTATCGCAAGATGTACACATCGTCTTTCTTCATGTCGACCACCTTCTACTACATCCGGCTTAAATTAGCATGGCCTGGTTGTCACGCGCTAAATCTGCAATTGGCTCATATCGTATGATGAGCACATTGTCTTTACTCATGTCGACCACCTTCTACTACAAACACCTACTACTACATTCAGTTAAAATTAGCATGGCCTGGTTGTCACGCACTAAATCTACAATTGGCTTGTATCGTTAGATGTACACATCGTCTTTCTTCATGTCGACCACCTTCCAGTACAAACACCTTCTACTACTTCAGCTTAAATGAGCATGGCCTGGTTGTCACGCACTAAATCTGCTATGGCTTCGTATCGTATGATGAACACATCGTCTTTCTTCATGTCGACCACTTGGTCATCCTCCCCACCGCCCTTGATGGTGACCAGCCCCACATCATCGGTCAGCTTGCAGAAGACGTGAGAATCCAAGGGTGGGCGTGGGATCAAGTCATTGCCCTCACTCATGTCAGACATCTTTACCTGGGGGTTGTTGGGGCGGTTAGGGGTTGGTTAGGGGTTGGTTAGGGCATCCAAGCGTGGGCGTGGGATCAAGTCATTGCCCTCACTCATGTCAGACATCTTTACCTGGGGGTTGTTGGGGCGGTTTGAGGTTGGTTGGGGGTTGGTTAGGGGTTGGTTGAAGTTGGTTAGTGGTTGTTGGGGCGGCTTTAGGTTGTTTAGTGGTTAGGTAGGGGTTGGTTGGGGTTGGTTAGTGTTTGTTGGGGCGGTTTGAGGTTGTTTAGTGGTTGTTTAGTGGTTGTTGGGGCGGTTTGAGGTTAATTAGGGGTTGGTTAGGGGTTGGTTGGAGTTGGAAAGTGGTTGTTGGGGCGGTTTGAGGTTGGTTAAGGGGTTAGTTAGTGGTTGGTTGGGGTTCGTTAGTGGTTGTTGGGGCGTTTTGACGTTGTTTAGGGGTTGTTTAGGGGTTGTTGGAGCGGTTTGAGGTTGGTAAGGGGTTAGTTAGGGCTTGGATGGGGTTGGTTAGTGGTTGTTGGGGCGTTTGAGGTTGTTTGGGGATGTTGGGGCGGTTTGGGGTTGGTTAGTGGTTAGTTAATGGTTGGTTGGGGTTGGTTAGTGGTTGTTGGGGCGGTTTGAGGTTGGTAAGGGGTTAGTTAGGGCTTGGTTGGGGTTGGTTAGTGGTTGATGGGGCGTTTTGAGGTTGTTTGGGGATGTTGGGGCGGTTTGGGGTTGGTTAAGGGGTTAGTTAGTGGTTGGTTGGGGTTGGTTAGTGGTTGTTGGGGCGTTTTGAGGTTGTTTAGGGGTTAGTTAGGGGTTGTTTAGGGGTTGGTTAGTGGTTGTTTGGGCAGTTTGAGGTTGTTTAGGGGTTGTTGGGGCGGTTTGAGGTTGGTTAGTGGTTAGATAGGGGTGGTGGGTTGGTTTAGTGGTTTGATGTGGCGGTGAGTTGCGGTTTTGGTTAGGGGTTATGTTAGTGGTGTTGGGCGTGGTTGAGGTTGGTAAGGGTGTTGTTAGGGGTTTGTTAGGGTTGGTAGGGTTGTTGGGGCCAGTTGGAGGTGATTAGAGGGTTTGTTGGGGCGGTTTGAGGTTGTTTAGGGGTTGGTTAGGGGATGGTTGGGGTTGGTTAGTGGTGTTGGGGGCAGTTTGCGGTTGTTTAGGAGGGGAGGGAGGGGGTGGGGCTGGGGGGGCGTGAGGGGTTGGGGCTGGCGTGTGGAGGGGTGGTGTAGGGTTGTGTGGAGCGTTTGAGGTGGTAAGGGGTGTGAGGGGGGGGTTGGGGTGGGGTGGGGGTAGGGTTGGCGGGGGGGGTTGGGTTTGAGGTTGTGTGTAAGGGTGGAGGGGGTGTGGTGAGGGGTTGGTTAGGGGGGGGAGGGAGGGATTCGTGGTTGGGTTGGTGTAGTCGTTGGGTTGGGGCGGTTTGAGGTTGTTTAGGGGTTGTTTAGGGGTTGTGGGGGCCGGTTTTTGCGGTGGTTGGGGGTGGTTGGGGCGGTTTGAGGTTGGTTGGGGTGGTGGGTTTGGGTTAGGGTTGTTGGGACGGTTTTGCCGTGGTCGGGGTTAGTTACGGGTTGGCTAGGGGTTGCTGGGGTGGGTTGAGGTTGGTTAGGGGTTGGTTAGGGGTTGTTGAGGGGATTTGAGGTTGGTTGGGGGTAGTTGGGGCGGTTAGGGGTTGGTTAAGGGTTGGTTAGAGGTTGGTTAGGGCATACAAGGGGGGGGCGGGGGATCAATTCATTGCCCTCACTCATGTCGGACATCTTCACCTGGGGTTGTTGGGGTGGTTAGTGGTTGGTTAGTGGTTGGTTTGGGCATTCAAAGGGGGGGGGGGGGTCAATTCATTCCCGTCACTCATATTGGGCATCTTCACCTGGGGTTTGTTGGGGCGGTTTGAGGTTGGTTAGGGGTTGGTTAGGGGGTTGTTTAGGCGGTTTGAGGTTGGATAGGGCATCCAAGGGTGGGTGTGGGATCAAGTCATTGCCGTCACTCATGTCGGGCATCTTCACCTGGGTTTGTTGGGGCGGTTAGGGGTTGGTTAGGGGTTGGTTAGGGCATCCAAGGGGGGGGGGGGGGGGGGGGGAGATCAAGTAATTAGCCACACTAAAGTAAGACTTCACTTGGGGTTTGTTTGGGCGGTTTGAGGTTGGTTAGGGGTTGGTAAGGGCATCCAAGGGGGGCGTAAGATCATGTCATTAGCCACACTACAGCAGTACGCCTGTATGACCCCCCCCACCCACCCCCCATTTACAACTTACCCCCCCCCCCCCCCCCCCCCCCCCCCCCCCCTCTCATTACACTTACCAGATGTTGGAAGTCCTTAGGCAAGTGGTCAAGCACTGAATCCTTAAAAAACATCTGCCCACAACAAACAAGCATTCTTGGCAAACGTCTGTCTGTGCACCCTTCCCCCCCCCCCCCACCCCCCCCCCCCCCCCCCCCCCCCCCACACACACACACACCACACACCCTACCCCCCCAAACCACCACCACCACACCCTACCCCCCCTAATAGCACTTACCAGATGTTGGAAGTCCTTAGGCAAGTGGTCAAGCACTGAATCCTTAAAAAACATCTGCCCACAACAAACAAGCATTCTGGCAAACGTCTGTCTGTGCCACCCTTCCCCCCCCCCCCCTCCCCCCCCCCCCCACACACACACACACACAACACCCTACCCCCCCAAACCACCACCCCCCCCCCCCCTACCCCCCTAATAGCACTTACCAGATGTTGGAAGTCCTTAGGCAAGTGGTCAAGCACTGAATCCTTAAAAAACATCTGCCCACAACAAACAAGCATTCTTGGCAAACGTCTGTCTGTGCACCTTTCCCCCCCCCCCCCCCCACACACACACACACCACCCTACCCCCAAACCACCACCACCCCCCCCCTACCCCCCCTAATAGCACTTACCAGATGTTGGAAGTCCCTTAGGCAAGTGGTCAAGCACTGAATCCTTAAAAACATCTGCCCACAACAAACAAGCATTCTTGGCAAACGTCTGTCTGTGCACCCTTACCCCCCCCCCCCCTCCCCCCCCCCCCCCCCACCCACACACACACACCCTACCCCCCCAAACCACCACCACCACACCCTACCCCCCCTAATAGCACTAACCAGATGTTGGAAGTCCTTAGGCAAGTGGTCAAGCACCGAATCCTTAAGACACCTGCCCACGACAAAGAAGTAGTCTTGGCAGTACGCCTGCTCGTTCTTACAAAGACGCTTCGACATTTCGTCGTCGTCTAAAATCATGGCGGCGTACTTCTCGATCTTTCGTAGTCTGGTCTTGTAGTACAGCTTGAGAAGGTACCTGGTGTTCAGGGGTAGGTGGGTGGGGGGAGGTAGGTGTGTGTGTGTGACAGATTGTGTGTGTGTGAGAGTCTTTGTGTTTGTGTGTGTGTGTGGGGGGGGAGGGGGGGGGGGGGGGGGGGGGGGGGGAGGGGGGTACTTGGCACTGTGCCTGCTCGTGCTTACGAAGACGCTTCAACATTTCATCGACATCTAAAATACTGGCGGCTTACTTCTCGATCTTTCGCAGCCTGGTCTTTAAGTACAGCTTCAACAGGTACCTGGTGTTCAGGGTTGTGTGGGGTGTGGGGTGTGGGGTGTGGGGTGGGTGGGAGGTGTGAGGGGTGGGTGTTTGTGTGTGTGTGTTTTGGGGGGGGGGGGGGGGGAGGTGTAGACATGGAGCCTTCCATAGCCTGGTCTTGTAGTACAGCATCAGCAGGTACCTGGTGTTCAGGGTTGTGTGGGGTGTGGGGTGTGGGGTGTGGGGAGGGTGTGAGGGGTGGGTGTTGTGTGTGTTGTGTTTTGGGGGGGGGAGGGGGGAGGTGTAGACATGGCGCCTTCCATAGCCTGGTCTTGTAGTACAGCTTCAGCAGGTACCTGGTGTTCAGGGTTGTGTGTGGGGTGTGTGGGGTGTGTGTGTGTGGTGTGTGTGTGTGTTGTGTGTGTGTGTAGGACATGGCGCCTTTCGCAGCCTGGTCTTGTAGTACAGACTTGAGAATGGATACCTGTGTCAGGGTTGGGTGGGGGGTGGTGGGGGTGTGGGGTGTGGGGCTGGGTTGTTTGTGTGTGTGGGAGGGGGGGGGGGGGTGGGGGGGTAGTGTGTGTGGTGTGTGTGTGTTTTTAGACATGGCGCCTTTCGTAGCCTGGTATTGTTAGTACGTTCGAGAAGGTACCGGGGGAAGGGGGAGGGGGGGGGAGAAGGGAGGGAGGCGGGGGGGGTGTGTGGGGCGGGGTGGGGGGTGGGGGAGAGCGGGATGTGGGAGAGTGGGTGAGTTGGGTGTTTGGTGAGTGTGGTGTGAGAGTGTGGGTGGGGGTGCGGGTTGTGGGTGGGGTGGGACAGTGTGTGTGTTGAGAGTGTGTGTGTGTGATGTGTGTGTGTGTGGTGTGCGTGGTGTGTGTGTGTGTGGGGGGGGGGGCGGGGGGGGGGGGGGGGGGGGGGGGGGGGGGGGGGGGGGGTTTTACTTTGCAGTACGCTGCTCGTTATTACAAAGAAGCTTCGACATTTCGTCGTCGTTAAATACTGGCGGATTACTTATCGTCTTTCTAGACAGGCGCGGATGGGGGTGTCGGAATTATCGGGAAGAGAGGAGAGGCGGAAAGGGGGGGGAAGGCGGGGGGGGGGGGGGGTCTGGGGGGTGGTGGGGTGATGGGGGGGGGGGGGTGGGGATGAGAGGAGGGTTGGGGGGAGGGCCGGGGGGGGGGGGCATTGTGGGGGGGTTATGTTGTTGTGTAAGATATGGCGCTTTAGTGAGCAATGGTATTGAGTAAAGCTAGAAGGTACCTGGTGTCAGGGTTGTGTGTGTGGTGTGTGTGGTGTGTGTGTGTATGGGGGGGGGGGGGGTTGCGGGCGGTGGGTGGGGGGGAGGGGGGGGGATGAACAGGGAGGAAGGGAGGGAGAAGAGGAGCGGGAGGAAGAGGGGAATGTTTGGGAAAGGGGGTGGATGGGGGGCGAGGGGCTGGGGGGGGCCCCCTATCTGTTCGGGGGGCTGGGGGGGGGGGGGGGGGGGAGGGGGGGGGAGGGGGGGTTGGTACCAACGGGGAGGGGGAGGCACGGGTGGATGGTGAGGGTGTGTGAGGTGGGTGGGGAGGACGGGGGCGGGGGGGGGGGGGCATGTAGGGGGAGGTGGAGGTGGAGGAGGAAGCTGAAACAGTACAGCTTGGGCAGGTAGCTGGTGTTCAGGGTTGTGTGGGTGTGGGGTGTAAGTAGGTGTGACTACCTGACTCTTTTGCCTTCCAAGCTGAACATCCATGTCCTTGACTAGCTCCCTCCACACAAGCGCACCTACCCCACCCCCACCACCCACACCCACACCTGACTCTCTAGACTTCCAAGCTGAACACCATCCTCCTTAGCTCTTGCTCCATGTCCTTGTCTAGCTCCCTCCACACAAACACACACACCTACCCCCCCCGCCCCCCCCCCCCCCCCACCCCCCCCATCACACACACACACACCTACCCCCACCCCTCCACCCACCACCACCACCCCACCACCCACACCTGACTCTCTAGACTTCCAAGATAAACACCATCCTCCTTAGCTCTTGCTCCATGTCCTTGTCTAGCTCCCTCCACACAAACACACCTATCCCCCCCCCCCCCCCACACACACACACACACCTACCCACCCCTCCCCCCACCCACCCACGAAACCTACCCCCACCCCAACACACACACCTGACTCTCTTCACTTACAAGCTGAACACCATCCTCCTTAGCTTCATGCCCTTGTCTAGCTCCCTCCACACAAACACACACCACACACTTACATACATACCCACCACCACCACCACCACCACACACACAAACACTTACCTACACCTACCCCCCCCCCCCCCCCCCCCCACCTCACACACCCACACACCTTACTCTCTTGACTTCCAAGCTGAATACCATCCTCCTTAGCTCTTTCTCCATGTCCTTGTCTAGCTACCTTCACACAAACACCTACCCCCCACCCCACCCACCCACACCCACACACCTGACTCTCTTGACTTCCAAGCTGAACACCATCCTCCTTAGCTCTTGCTCCATGTCCTTGTCTAGCTACCTACACACACACCTACCTCCCCCCCCCCCCCACACACACACACCTACCTTCCCCCCCACACACACGCCCCCCCCCCCCCCCCACACACACACACACACACACACACACACACCTGACTCTCTTGACTTCCAAGCTGAAAACCATCCTCCTTACCTCTTGCTCCATGTCCTTGTCTGCCCCCCCCCCCCCCCCCCCCCCCCCCCCCCCCCCCCCCCCCATCCACCCCCACAAACACGTACCCCCCCTACCACCACCACACCACCACACACCTGAATCTCTAGACTTCCAAGCTGAACACCATCCTCCTTAGCTCTTGCTCCATGTCCTTGTCTAGCACCCACCCACCCTTCCACACACACCTACCCCCCCACCCCCCCCACACACCTACGTACCTCCCCCCAACCACCACCACACACACACAAACCTACCCCCCCCACCCCCTACACCACCACACCTACCTACCTACCTACCTACCCTCCCATGACCACACCCTACAACACACACCACCACACACCTGACTCTCTTGACTTCCAAGCTGAACAGTTTCCTCCTTAGCTCTAGCCCCCTCCACACCCACACCTACCCCCCCCCCCCACACACACACACACACACACACACCTGACTCTCTTGACTTCCAAGCTGAACACTTTCCTCCTTAGCTCTAGCCCCCTACACGCGCACCCACACCTCCCGCCCCCCCCCCCCCACACACACACACACACCCTCCACACCCACACCTGACTCTCTTGACTTCCAAGTTGAACACCATCCTCCTTAGCTCTTGCTCCATGTCCTTGTCTAGCTCCCTCCCCCCCCCCCCCCCCCCCACACACACACACACACCCCTCACCCCCCCCCCCCACACACACACACAAACACGAACCTTCCACCGCCCCCACCACCACCACACACACAAACCTCCCCCCCCCCCACACACAAACCTCTCCCCCTCCACACACACACAAACCTACCCCCCACCCTCTACAACACACACACACAACCTGACTCTCTTGACTTCCAAGCTGAACACCATCCTCCTTAGCTCTTGCTCCATGTCCTTGTCTGCCCCCCCCCCCCCCCCCCCCCCCCCCCCCCCCCCTACACCCCCCTACACCACCACACACCTGACTCTCTTGACTTCCAAGCTGAACACCATCCTCCTTAGCTCTTGCTCCATATCCTTGTCTAGCTCTTCAGTCACACTCTCCTGCCGGGGGCCATAGTAGAGGAGAGGATTATGGGGGGAAGGGGGGGTGGGGGGGGGGGGGGGGGGGGGGGGGGGGGGGGTGGGGGGGGGTAGGTGTGTGTGTAGGTTTGTGTGTGTGCGTGTGTGTGTGTGTGGTGGTGGTTGTGTGTGTGGGGTAGGTAGGTGTGTGGGGGTAGGTGTGTGGGGTAGGTGGGAGGTCACACTCTCCTGCATGGGGCCCATGGTAGAGGGGATGATTCTGGGGAGAGGGGGGGGGGGGGGGGGGGGAAATGGGTTGGTGTGGGGTGGAGTATGGGGGGCAGGAGGGGAAATGGTGGTGGTGTGGGTAGGTGGGAGGTCACACTCTCCTGCATGGGGCCCATGGTAGAGGGGATGATTCTGGGGAGAGGGGGGGGGGGGGGGGGGGAATGGGGTGGTGTGGGGTGGAGTATGGGGGGCAGGGGGGGAAATGGGGTGGTGTGGGTAGGTGGGAGGTCACACTCTCCTGCATGGGGCCCATGGTAGAGGGGATGATTCTGGGGAGAGGGGGGGGGGGGGGGGGGGGGGGGAAATGGGGTGGTGTGGGGGTGGAGTATGGGGGGCAGGGGGGGAAATGGGGTGGTGTGGGTAGGTGGGAGGTCACACTCTCCTGCATGGGCCCATGGTAGAGGGGATGATTCTGGGGGGCGGGATTCTGGGGGGTGGGGTGGGGTGGGGTGGAATTATGGGGGGCGGGATTATGGGGCCCGTGGTAGAGGGGATGATTATGGGGGGTGGGGTGGGGTGGGGTGGGTGGGTTATGGGGGGCGGGATTGGGATTATGGGGGGCGGGATTATGGGGCCCCATAGTAGAGGGGATGATTATGGGGGGTGGGGTGGGGTGGGGTGGGTGGGGTTATGGGGGGCGGGGATTATGGGGGGCGGGTGGATTATGGGGCCCATGGCAGAGGGGATGATTATGGGGGGTGGGGTGGGGTGGGGTGGGTGGGGTTATGGGGGGCGGGATTATGGGGCCCATGGTAGAGAAGATGATTATGGGGGGTGGGGTGGGGTGGGTGGGGTTTGTGGGGGGGGGCGGGATTATGGGGCCCATGGTAGAGGGGATGATTATGGGGGGCGGGGTTATGGGGGGTGGGGTGGGGTGGGTGGGATTATGGGGCCCATGGTAGAGGGGATGATTATGGGGGGTGGGGTGGGGTGGGTGGGATTATGGGGGCGGGATTATGGGGCCCATGGTAGAGGGGATAATCATGGGGGGCTGGATTATGGGGGCGGGGGGGGAAATGGGATGGGATGTCTAGTTCTTCAGTCACACTCTCCTGCAGGGGCCCATGGTGGAGGGGATGATTATGGGGGGCGGAGGGGGAAATGGGGTGGGGTTATGGGGTGGATGCGGGATTATGGGGGAGCGGGGGGGGAAATGGGTTGGGGGGGGGGGGGGGGGGGGGATGGGGGGGGTAGGTGTGTGTATGTGTGTGTGGTAGGTGGGAGGTCACACTCTCCTGCATGGGGCCCATGGTAGAGGGAGGAATATGGGGGGCGGAGGGGGAAATGGGGCGGGGTTGGTGTGTGTGTGTAGGTAGGTAGGTAGTGTTTGTGTAGGTAGGTGTGCGTGTGCGTGGGGGAGAGGGGGGGGTGAAGGGGAGGGTAGATAGGTAGGTGTGTGTGGGGGGGTGGGTGGGGGGGGTGGAGTGGGGTGGGGGGGGGTGGGGGGTAGGTAGATGTCTGTGGGTTGGTGTGTGTGAGGGGGGGGGGGGGGGGGGGGGGGTAGGTAGACCCTAAACCCTAAACCCAGCTTTTCTCCAACTGTTGAAATAAGTTCCTGCTCCTGCTGCTGATGCTGATGGTGGTGCTGCTATAAGTTACATTCTCCCCTTGCCTTGCTGGACCCCAACAGTTCACACAGCTGAACAATACATTAATGAATCAATCAATCAATCAACTAACTAATCGACCAACCAACCATACTGGCATCACTACACATGTGCATCACTACGCATGTACAGCACTGCAAATGTACACCACTACACACGTACATCACTACACATGTACACCACTACACATGTACATCAAACATCTGCTTCGACAGCTTTTCTTCAACTATTGAAATAAGCTGCTGATGCGCATGCTGCTGATGATGATGATGTTGGTGCTGCTGGTAATAACATTATCCCCTTGCCTCGCTGGACTCCAACACTTCCCACAGCTAAACAACCAATCAATCACTCAATCAACCAACCCTACTGGCATCACTACACATACACAATTAAATCACATACACAATTACAGCACATACCTGCTTCGACAGCTTTTCTTCAACTGTTGAAATAAGCTCCTGCTGCTGATGGTGGTGCTGCTGATAATTACATTATCCTCATGAAATTCCCACAGCTGAACAGCCAATCAATCAATCAATCAATCAACCATACTGGCATCACTCCCCATGTGCATCAAATACCTGCTTCGACAGCTTTTGCTCAACTGTTGAAATTAGATCCTGCTGCTGCTGCTGCTGATGCTGATGATGGTGGTGCTGCTGGCAGTTACATTATCCTCTTGCCTTGCTGGACTCCAACAGTTCCCACAGCTTGACAATCAATGTATCAATGAATCAACCATACTGTGCATCACATACCTGCTTAGACAGCTTATCTTCAACTGTTTGAATTAGCTGCTGCTGCTGATAATGATGATGATGGTGCTGCTGCTGCTGGTACTTACATTATCCCCTGGCCTTGCTGGACTCTAACAGTTCCCACAGCTAAACAACCAATCAATCACTCAATCAACCATACTGGCAGCACTACACATGTACATCAAATACCTGCTTTGACAGCTTTTGCTCAACTGTTGAAATCAGCTCCTGCTGATGCTGGCGATGCTGGCGATGATGGTGGTGCTGCTGATGATGGTGGTGCTGCTGGTACCTACATTATCCCCTGGCCTTGCTGGACTCTAACAGTTCCCACAGCTAAACAACCAATCAATCACTCAATCAACCATACTGGCAGCACTACACATGTACATCAAATACCTCTTTGACAGCTTTTGCTCAACTGTTGAAATCAGCTCCTGCTGATGCTGCTGATGCTGGCGATGATGGTGGTGGTGCTGATGATGGTGGTGCTGCTGGTACTTACATTATCCCCTGGCCTTGCTGGACTCCAACAGTTCCCACAGCTGAACAACTAATCAATCAACCATACTGGCATCACTACACATGTACGTCACATACACATTACTACACATATACATCACATACACATGTACATCACTACACATGTACATCACATACACATGTACATCACTACACGTGTACATCACTATACCTGCTTTGACAGCTTTTCTTCTACTGTTGAAATAAGGTCCTGCTGGAAGTCTAGGATTTCTGGGGAGTTCTTCTCATTCAATGTGGCCTGTGTGAGCAACAACAAGGGGTGGGTGGGTGGATGGTTGTGTGTGTGGGGTGCGGGGTGTGGGGAAATTCCAGGAGAGTTCTTCTCATTCAATGTGGCCTGGTGAGCAACAACAAGGGGTGGGTGGGTGGATGGTTGTGTGTGTGGGGTGCGGGGTGTGGGGAAATTCCAGGAGACTTCTTCTCATTCAATGTGGCCTGGGTGAGCAACAGCAAGGGGTGTGGGTGGGTGGGTGGGTGGGTGAGTGGGCAATTTCAGGGGAGTTCTTCTCATTCAATGTGGCATGGGTGAGCACCAGCAAGGGGTGGGGGGGTGGGGGGGGTGGGGGGGGGGAGCGTTTCCAGGAGAGTTCTTCTCATTCAATGTGGCCTGGGTGAGCAACAGCAAGGGGTGTGGGTGGGTGGGTGGGTGAGTGGGCAATTTCAGGGGAGTTCCTCTCACTCAATGTGGCCTGGGTGAGCAAGAGCAAGGGGTGGGGGGGGTGGGGTGGGGGAGTGGGCAATTTCAGGGGAGTTCTTCTCATTCAATGTGGCCTGGGTGAGCAACAGCAAGGGGTGGGTGGGTGGGTGGGTGGGGGGGGGAGGGGTTGTGGGGGGGGGAGCGATTCCAGGAGAGTTCTTCTCATTCAATGTGGCCTGGGTGAGCAACAGCAAGGGGTGGGGGGGTGGGCGGGTGGGTAGGGGAGTGGGCAATTTCAGGGGAGTTCTTCTCATTCAATGTGGCCTGGGTGAGCAACAGCAAGGGGTGGGGGGGGGGGGTGGGGGGTGCGGTGGGTGGGGGAGTGGGCCAATTTCAGGGAGTTCTTCTCATTCAATGTGGCCTGGGTGAGCAACAGCAAGGGGTGGGGGGGTGGGCGGGTGGGTGGGGGGAGTGGGCAATTTCAGGGGAGTTCTTCTCATTCAATGTGGCCTGGGTGAGCAACAGCAAGGGGTGGGGGGGGTGGGCGGGGGAGTGGGCAATTTCAGGGGAGTTCTTCTCATTCAATGTGGCCTGGGTAAGCAACAGCAAGGGGTGGGGTGGGGTGGGGTGGGGGCGTTATACTGTTTTGATGACATGGTGTATCAGCCTTCAGGCTGCTCAACGGCTTAGACCTGAAGGGGCTGCAACAAGGGGAGGGGGAGAGGGGAGGGGGAGGGGGAGAGGGAGAGGAGAAGGGGGGGGGAAGGGGAGGGGGGAAGGGCGAGTTATTGCAGTTTTGATGACATGGTTTAACAGCCTTCAGGCTGCTCACCGTCTTGGACCTGAACGGGCAGCAACAAGTGGAGGGGGAGAGGGGAGGGGGAGGGGGAGAGGGAGAGGGAGAGAGGGAGAGGGAAAGGGGAGGGAGAAAGGGCGAGTTATCGCAGTTTTGATGACATGGTTTAACTGCCTTCAGGCGGCTCACCGGCCGACCTGAATGGGCAGCAACAAGGGGAGGGGGAGATGGCGAGTTTTTGCTTCATTTATTGTTTTGGTCACATGGTTCCTCGGTAGGGACCGGCATATCGTATGGTGTTGACCAACGGCGAGTATGATATCATGCGAAATCATACAAATTGCCTCATATGTAGGGAACGGCAAATCATATGATGTTGACCAAAGACGAGTATGATATCATACAATTTTTTTTGTGATTTAATATCATATGATGTGATGCCCCAGGACAAAGTTACCTACTCAGACCGCCGGTATCATATGATATCATATGCTGACATGATATCATATGATATCATATTGCCGACCCCTAATCATATGATATTGTACATAAATGGAAACCGGTGTCTGTTAGTTGGTTTGTTTGTGTGACCGACTGACGTTAATGCGACCAAGACGAAGCCTGATACGTCAGCCAACGATCTCGTAACTATTGGTCTACTCGATTCCGTAGCCGAGACTCTTCGCCAATTTTCTGTGTTGCTTGCGACACTGCCTATGACTGTATGTGGTATGTGTTGTTTTTGGTGGGGTATGATCTGCTTTCATTTTGCTGCAGGGTATATTTGCAGGGAACGGCAATATGATATCATATGATGCCGGCAGTCTGACAAGGCCGAAGTTACTATTATAAAATATCATATGATGCAATTTGTATGATATCATATGATATCATACTTGCACTTTGTCAACATCATATGATATGCCAGTCCCAGTATATTTACACTCAGCCCCTTTCAGCGAATCAATTGGTCTAATGGTACACCAAGTCGCTTTGAGGTCGGGGGGTTCGACTCCCCCTACGGTCGCTCTAAGCGTTGCAGGTCGTTGTCAACCGCGATGGTAGCTTGTCCAGTTGAGGTAGTAGACCGCTCTCTACCCGCGTACGACGGGTTCCCTTAAAACCACGCCCCACCAGGCGTTATCATTACTTTTTTGTTACACTCAGCACTGTTTATCTTCCTGTACAAGTAGCAGCTGCTAGGCAGCTCCTTTCACTCACCCTTGGGCCAAACCTTCAGCTAGCTAGCGCGGCTGAAAGCTCGCATCGGTGTAGGTTTACTGCTCTAGTCCCTTTTGACTACTACTGGCATGGCTGTTGTACCGCTGGACTGTAACAACATGCATACATTTGAATAGGCGGTGTTTAGCCTATTTGGCCTACCCCTGGACTGTGACATACATATATACAGACACTCCAATGCAGCTGTAATCTTTGGTCTCGACTCAGTCCCTGGCTGATGGAGCTGGGTGGAAGCTGCTACGCGTCGCCCCAAAAACGAACAGTGCACTCAGCACTATTCATTTCCCGGTAAAAGTAGCAGCTGCTAGGCAGCTCCCTCCCCCCAGCCTTGAACCGATCATGAAGCTAGCTAGTGCGTCTGAAAGCTGATATGACAGGCATTCAAATGCAGCTGAAACTTTGGACTTGTCTCAGTGACTGGCTAATGGAGCTGGACGGAAGCTGCCATGAGTAGCCCAACAAGTCCTATGCAGCGTCTCAAGCAACTTGGAAAATTGGCGGAGTGTGTTGGCAAGGGAACGACAGGTGGCAACAATAGAGCTGACCGAAGCTACTTAATTATGAGACAGTTGGCTGACATGTCAGACTTCAATTTGTTTTTGTCGGTCGGTCGGTCGGTCGCACGGTCGGACGAACGGACAATGGGGTGAATCTGAGGGCTTCCCCCCCCCCCCCCCCCCCATATGTATGGTGTATGGTGTATGTTGTATAGAAGACATCAACAGGGGGAGGGGGGGGGGGGCGGGGGGGGGATGATGGTGGTTGTGGCAGTTCCACCGAAAGATAACTTCAGGAAGGAGGTGGTGGTGGTGGGTGTGGTGGTGGGTGGGTGTGAGTGTGGGTGGGTGTGGGTGTGGGTGTGGGTGTGGGTGTGGGTGTGGGTGTGGGATCTTGGGTCAGCAAGGGCCTACCGATGACAGTGTACTGTTCTGTTCACCTGAATGAGCAATCCCAGCCTTAAATGTGGATGTAACTGCTGAAGACAGCGAGCAGCCTCAAGGGCTGGGGCCATGCAACCAAGATCAAGATTTGGGGCCAGCAATGGTCTGCTGATGACAGTGCAATGCAATACCCGCCTGAATGAGCAATCCCAGCCTTAAGTGTGGATGTAACTGCCGAAAGACAGCGAGCAGCCTCAAGGGCTGGGGCCATGCAACCAAGATCAAGATTTGGGGCCAGCAATGGTCTGCTGATGACAGTGCAATGCAATACCCGCCTGAATGAGCAATCCCAGCCTTAAGCGTGGATGTAACTGCCGAAGACAGCGAGCAGCCTCAAGGGCTGGGGCCATGCAACCAAGATCAAGATTTGGGGCCAGCAATGGTCTGCTGATGACAGTGCAATGCAATACCCGCCTGAATGAGCAATCCCAGCCTTAAGTGTGGATGTAACTGCCGAAGACAGCGAGCAGCCTCAAGGGCTGGGGCCATGCAACCAAGATCAAGATTTTGGGCCAGCAATGGCCTGCTCATGACAGTGCAATGCAATATTCACCTGAATGAGCAAGCTGATGTTTCCTACTACATAATCCAATCCGGTTGGTGGATGGTGGATGGTGGTGGGAAGTGGGTGTGGGGGGTGGTGGGTGGTGGATGTGTGAAGGGAGGTGGGTGGGCGGTGGGTTGGTGGGTGGTGGATGGTTGGTGGGTGGGTGGATGGTGGTGGGAGTGTGTGTGTGTGTGGGGGGGGGGGGGGGGGGGGGGGGGGGGTATGGTGGTGGGTTGGTGTGTGTGGTGTATGGCTGGTGGGAGGTGGGTTGGTGGTGTCCGTGGGGGGTGGATGATGGTGGGAGGTGGTGGTGGCCTGTGGTGTTAGGTGTGGTGTGGGTTGGTGGGAGGTGAATGGCCTGCTGATGACAGTGCAATGCAATATTCACCTGAATGAGCAAGCTGATGTTTCCTACTACGTAATCCAATCCGGTTGGTGGATGGTGGATTGTGGTGGGAAGTGGGTGCGGGGGTGGTGGGTGGTGGATGGTGGAGGGAGGTGGGTGGGCGGTGGGTTGGTGTGTGGTGGATGGTGGTGGGTTGGTGGGTGGTGGATGGTGGTGGGAGGTGGGTGGTGGGTTCGTGGGGGGTGGATGGTGATAGGAGGTGGGTGGTGGCTTGTGGTGGTAGGTGTGAGGTGGGTGGTGGGAGGTGGCCTGTGGTGTGGTGTGGGTGGTGGGAGGTGAAAGGTGCTGATGACAGTGTAATGCAATATTCACCTGAATGAGCAAGCTGATATTCCCTACAACATAATCCGAGGCATCCTGGCCCGTGAACTCGTCGTCCCGTTCGGATTGATCCATTCAGATAGATAGTTGCCTAAGATATCTCGCAGGCAGGAAGAAGGCGTACGTAGATTCCTTGCAGTAGGGCCCTGATATCGGAGCGAGGATTCGCGTGAGAGCAAAACCGAGGGACACTAGCGGAATGGCTTGGATTGTTTGCGAGTGTTGCGGATCGGAAGGAAATACTCGCAAGAGGAGCAACGAAGCGTGGTTGTCCGAAGATAGGGAAGACAGAAATAAAGAAGTGGGGAAGGAAAAGTAACGCGCAACGGCGTGGCTGGTGGGGGAGCAAGAGGAAGAACGACGTAGCGACTCGATTGAGCAGAAAGATGAAATATCAGAAACAAACCGCTCCTGGGCGATTTGATTTTTTGAATCTTGTACTGCCGACGTACAGTACATCCGCTCGCACAACCAAGTGGAGTTGTGCGAGCGGATGGAAATGGTAAATGGAATATGGAAGTATGATGTGGGATCGATGAGAGGACGATCGTGAGAGATCAAGGTGTATGTGGAAATACTGAGTTATCGCAAAGTGACACAGCAGCGATAGAAGGTAACAGTATATATACCCATTCCTCGCTCGTCGCTCCATTTAGCGCCTGCGCCTGCGGCGAGGATGCCAGCAAGATTTCCTAGATTCGCTGCTCTGCCAGCTCCGTGCTGCCAGCGTCACCTTCACATGGTCAGCGCCTCTCATTTCAGGCTGCACATCCTTCGTCTCCGAATCTTGACAGGAAGTTAAATTGTCAGCACTGAGGGTACTAATATGTATCAGTGTATCAGCTCTGCTGGTGCTAGAATTTATCTACTCTTGTTGTGCGGGTTTTGATTGGCACTGATGGTTCTTTAATTTTTCAGCACTAATGGTGATTGAATTTATCAGCACTCATGGAGCTGGAAGTAAACAGCTCTGCTGGTGCTCAAACTTTTCAGCACTTAGTCAATATTATTTGTTATCCACCAATTCAGGTTCAATTTTCATTTTCTCACAAATAAAATGTATATCTTCATTTATATCCATATGACGGGCATTAAAATATGAAATGCATTTCATCTTCGACCACCCTACGATATTGAAATTGAAATTGTTACATCCGTGTAATACCGGGGGGGGATAAATACTTATTGCACGAGGTCCAAAGTGGTGCCACTGAACTGCCATTGTGAATCACACAGCCATTTACCCTCTCATTCTCTGGGCTTGAGTGGGGTTAGGGGGGGTTGGGGTTGGGGTTGGGGTGGGTTGGGTTGGGTTGGGTGGGTTGGGTTGGGTTGAGGTGGGTTGGGTTGGTGTGTGTGTGGGGGGGGGGGGGGGGGGGGGGTAAATACTTATTGCACCAGGTCCAAAGTGGTGCCAATAGACTACCCTTCCCAAGGCCTAATCAGAAGTGGTATCAGAATGACATTTGGAGGTAGCAAAAAACAAAATGAGGGCCCAGACCCCCCCCCTAAATAAGGTGCTCATAATGACACAAGGTGCTTATAATGATATTCGCCTCCGCTTCCAGAAGCTGTTTACAGATATTTATAGGCATGTCCATGAGGATACCGACTTAACCGTATGGAATGTGGAATTCTGCGATTCCACATTCAGAACCTTTATGAATGGAAATGGCGCTAAGACTTTCTGGAGCAACCTAGCCGACTATCTTTCTACTTGTAGAAGAGCAAGACAGGAAGCCCTGGACTGCTTAGTGGCACCGTAATTTATTATCCCTTTTTTTTCTTTTCTTCTTGTGACTTCTCATTTGTTAGCTTCTTACCTCCGCCACTGTAAGTGGTTGAGATCTGGGTCCGGCTCTAGGGGGTTTAATACCTACGTCACAAAAACGGTGGTTGGGAGCTTGGTTTGTTTGTCCTCGACACACCCCTGATGTAATGGGTTTTTTTGCTTTGTGGGTGCTTTTTCTTTTTGTTTAAAGCACAGAGTCTCATACACCCTCGCGGTGTCAAGTAGACTTTAACATGTAATGTAATGTAATGTAATGTAGTGTAATGTAATGTAATGTAATGTAATGTAATGACCTGAAAAGTGACTTTTACTATCGCCTAAATACATGCCATTACAGCCCCATTGTCAGAAAAAAACGATCTGCGTGACTGAAAATTTTGAGGGCTGGGTTACTACTGTTTTGCTTACATCTTTTTGTTACAATTCAAGGGGAGGGCAACTTCAAACAAAAATGACCCCATCATATCATTGAGAGGATGAAGAATCCGGTAGAAAAAAGTGCTGGTCCTCCAAAGTTTGGGATCCCGGGGGGGGGGGGGGGGGGGGGGGGGGGGGGGGGCATCTGATATTTTTCACAACATTACGTACTTTTCAGACACTTTTTTTACAGCCCTCAGATTGACATGGGAGTGGAACTGGGGTGTTATCGCAAGTGTTCCTCTACTAAATATCAGTCCATTTATGCTATTGGGATGGGGTAGGGATCCACGACATATTATGCCCAGGGCAGAGGGGGGGGGGGGGGGGGGGGGGGGTCTAGGGTCTCTCTCTTTCTCTCTCACACACACACAACGCCCGAACCAACACGTGTACAACGACGTACAGATCGAGACCTCATGGTAGTTCACTGCTTCTTCTTTTTGCATTCCTTTTACTGTGCGTCTTTTTTCTTTCTGGTGCCTTGTGCTATATGATGTTATTCGATGGACACGAGTAATGTGCCACTCTCAGGACGTGAAGTTAAGGACACCAATGCGTAAGCCGGAGCTAGCAGTAGTCACCATAAAAGAGTCTCCTCGTCAGGGAGTCTGAATAAGCCTTGGCAAACTAGAAGCCTTGGCAAGCTATAACAAGGAGAACCAGGGAAATTGCTAATCCCCTGCTGGCATTGAGCCCTGTTGGGTCTCCATAAAGCGTCTGCACTGTAAGATACTTTGAAAGCTAGAAATAGAGTGGGAGTGGACTGTGTCCGCCAGTCGGAGAGCACACATTCTGTCAAGTCCAAGTGGAGCCATGGAAGTCAGAAAAGAGGTTGGGATAGTACCAGTTCGTTGTTCCAAGTGTGATAACTACGTAGTGAACAAGATATCCAGTCGATTGGAGGCCATCCACTAGATAGGCTAGCATGCTGGGCATGTTTAGTGATAAACTTGGAAGCATGGTTGGTGTCAGAGCAGTAGCCAAGCTCAAGGAGCCAAATTTCTTTATCTTTTAGGATGGTAGGAGAGTCTATGTCAGGCAGGATGGCAAGATCAGGCCTCATTCTCCTCCAGGCCTCTTCAGCAATAGAGGAAGGGCGTAGCCAGTCAGGAAGGCGTTTGCCTAGGACCCCCCCGGGGAGGTCCTCTTCCTTGCCAGCGTCCATAATCATTCTGCGTGAGCCCAGGTCGCCAGTGCAGATGGCCTTGTGGATGAGTCGCACTGCGGCGTCATGTCTCTTGATATAGAGCCCCTTGAAAGTCTGGTGTGAGCAGCCTGCCAGAATGTGGCCCGCTCCGTCCTCACAGATGCGGCATATGGGGCATAGAGGGTTTGTGGGCGGGTGGGTGTTGTCAATATAAGGAAGTTTCCACCGATAAGCAAGTTTACGATTCCACAGTCGACCCCAGCGGGCTTTAAGGATGTGGAATTTAGTTTTATGTTGGATAAGGTTAGAGGACAAAAATGTATTACTTGCATGAGGAAGTTGGTGAGGAGTGTTATCGGCCCAGGTGGTTGCATAAATCCCTTTAAGCGGGTGTTGGCCAAGGTGGCAGCTAGTGGGTAGGTTGGAGCTGATGCCCTGTGTGAGGTTGGGTGCTAGAATGCGTGCGTGGGGGGATATCCCCCATGGGTGTACGAGGGGGTTGGACAGTGGGCCAGTAGACATTGTGTCTGGGGATTTCCCCGGTGTTATCAGTATAATTGGTAGAGGCAGGGTCATCTGCGGCCTTACGCGCTAGGCTGCCAGCCCGGTCATTTCCAAGGATGCCTGTGTGGGAGCGTACTTTGAAGAGGGTGGTGTACGAGCCATGTACAATACGTTGAATAAGGTGAGATTGGATTGAATGTAACAGTTCAGCGTGTAGGGAGCGTGTGGCTGTAGTGGGATCATGGATCATTTGTTAATGAGTTGAAGTGAACAGAGACTGTCAGTGTGGAGGGTGAGGTTAGTATCGTATGGAATGTTAATAATGGCTTGGTGAATTGCCACTAGTAGTTCTTCTCTGTATGTTGTTAGTCCTGGTGGCCCCCCACCCACCTGGGTTGACGGTGTAGCTCATCCCTGCAAGGAGGGCATAAACTGCAGCCCCTATTTTACTAGGGGAGGCCGAGTTACCTTTGACCAGGCTGCCATCTGTGTAGACCTGGAGGCCTGCAGAGAGGATGGCTGGGTATGTGCATGGATGAGTAGTGGGAAGAGTAAGGGGTTGAGGGTGCTCGCGGTGTATTTCGATTTCAATTTTGCGGTGACCACGGAAACTTAGAGCGCCACCAGAATTCTCTTGCGTACTTGGCTGCAGTCGAACAGAAGTCGAGATTTAGCAGCACACCTAAGCTTGGGTTGAAGACCTGATTATTTAATACCTGATAATTGAAGAGTATTTAAGGTGGGCACATTAGGGGCCAAGGGGTCCTAACCCCAAGCCCCACCAAACAATGTAACATTGGTGATGCTGATTTTCTATGCTTGAAACATTCCCAATGGTCTCGAGAACAACCTCAATGGATAGGCCTTCGAAAACCCTGTAAAATGAGCCTAATTAGACACCATAACACTAAGTGGTGGCTGAGATAGTGGCTGTACAGTGTGTTCCGGAGCCGGGGGGGGGGGGGGGGGAGGTCTGCAGAAGGGTGCCTCAAGTCCCTCAACACTTTTTTGTTATGGGGTCAAGCACTTGTTTTTGCCCCCCCCCCCCCCCCCCCCCCCCCCCCCCCCCCCCCCCCCTGTTACAATTTAAAATTTTGTGTTACATGTTCACCAAGTAGTCTGCCCAAGCTTGCTGTAAAACTATGCAACCATTTAAATCTGGAGTATCAAACTTGCTAGGCCTTATTAGCCATGTAACCAAGTTCAAGGTCATGTCACGAATGGCGGAATCCTTTTTACATTTTTTTCAATGCAAACCAGATGCAAGTGCGACTCAAATGAGTTATTCTGGGCTTAAAAGCATTAATAATATCATTGGCCTGGCCATTTAACCATGTTTGCGGCAGTAAAGATAAGGAAAATGTAGGACAGAAACGGTAGGACAGAAAATGTAGGACGGTAGGACAGAAATTGTAGGACAGAAACGGTAGGACGGTAGGACAGAAAATAGGACAGAAACGCATGGCATTCATGTCTAATTACTATGTCTCATGCTAGGACACTACACCTGGGGAGTTCGATAGAAAACGGCACATGCTAGGCCTGAAGGAAAACAATGCCGCAGGTCAATCCTAAATGAGTTTTAACCTGGTCCACTTAAACAGTAGTGGGCACTGAGTCTCCCCTGATCAAAAATCTCCCCCCTTCATACGTAGGGTATACACCGCGCTCGAGGATCTCCGAGGAGCTCCCACCCAGCATTTTGGTCATTGAGCTAGTAGTGACAGTGGCCTCTGGTACCCATAATGGCAACGAGCGTACGCGTGTGCCACAGCACCTTCGTGACGACGAGGGTGAATTGCCATAGTAGGCGTAGGTGAGCTCACTCTTTGGCAACATCTTTTCCCATGTGTTGCACTTGCTGTTCGCTCGAAGGGTCACACTGAGCTCGGTTAACATTGCGCCGCCAGTGCTGAGCCCAACCAGCTTGACTTGCAGCGGCATCAAGTCGGACCCAGGAGGCGGCGTGCCAGGCCAGGGTGCACTTGTGTAGGACGGCTGCTTTGGCTGGCCTGGACCGCTCCAAGTGACCGACTCAATGGCGCCACGGCACATGCTGCCAATTAGGAATGCGAGCTTGGACAGCGGTGCATCACAGCATTGGTATTTGGGGTCGCAGAACATGGAGATGTCTTGCACAGTCAGGTTCATGGTGCGGCCGTCAAATGTGGGGGGAAGAAGCCGGAACCCGGTACCGTGAATGCTGGCACCGTCAACAGTGCCACCATTGGCCACAGAATTACCTGGATAGCAGTTTAGCGGGTGATCAGGCTGGAGATCCTTAGTAGAAGGGACACATGAGAATATGCCCCATGGAGAGGTTGTCATACAGGCGGCCCACTCGACATGGAACTCCGTGTCTAAGCGGATCGCGTTGGAGGGCTCACAATTGGCGAACCATTCTGCCAGGGCAACGACGGTGTGCGTGCCGGGCAGGAAGAGTCCGCGAACATTACCCATGCAACTTCCAGATTCGTAAACTTGGGTGGCCGTGCAGTTGTGGATGCTAACCTGACCTTTGGTCAACTCATAACGACCTGTTGTGTTGTCGTCCATGTTAAGCGTTGCTTTCCAAGAAGCATCAACAAGGCTTCCCTTGACGTCACAGGTGGCAGTGAGCTGGCCAACAGAGGGCATAGAGCCATAGCCCTCCAACTGTAAGCCGTTGGGTGTGGGCCAGCCAGGGCCCTGCATTCAGAACAGGGCAGGGCATTAAGAACAGGTAGGGCAGGGCATTAAGAACAGGGCAGGGCATTACAAACAGGGCAGGGCATTAAGAACATGGCATTCAGAACAGGGCAGGGCATTAAGAACAAGGCATTACGAACAGGGCATTACAAACAGGGCATTACGAACAGGGCAGGGCATTCAGAACAGGGCAGGGCATTCAGAACAGGGCAGGGCATTATGGACAGGGCAGGGCATTCAGAACAGGGCAGGGCATTAAGAACAGGGCAGGGCATTCAGAACAGGGCAGGACATTACGAACAGGGCAGGGCATTACAAACAGGGCATTACGAACAGGGCATTAAGAACAGGGCAGGGCATTACGAACAGGGCATTAAGAACAGGGCAGGGCATTACGAACAGGGCATTAAGAACAGGGCAGGGCATTCAGAACAGGGCAGGGCATTACGAACAGGGCAGGGCATTACAAACAGGGCGTTCAGAACAGGGCAGGGCATTCAGAACAGGGCAGGGCATTATGGACAGGGCAGGGCATTCAGAACAGGGCAGGGCATTAAGAACAGGGCATTAAGAACAGGGCATTAAGAACAGGGCAGGGCATTAAGAACAGGGCAGGGCATTAAGAACAGGGCTGGGCATTCAGAACAGGGCAGGGCATTACGAACAGGGCAGGGCATTAACAACAAGGGCAAGGTGCAAGCAGTAGTTGGCAGGGGTGTGGCGCAAGGTGCAAGCAGTAGTTGGCAGGGGGGGGGGGGGGGGGGGGGGGGGGCATGGTGCAAGCTGTAGTTGGCAGGGGGGGGGTGCACGGTGCAAGTAGTAGTTGGCAGGGGGGGGGTGCACGGTGCAAGTAGTAGTTGGCAGGGGGGGGGGGGGGGGGGGCTGATAAAGGAATATTGTGCAATTGTGTGATGCGGGATGTTGCACACTGCGGGCCACATATGGTCACCATGCATGGTCTGCATTCTGCGGAGCTTTTGGCAGGTTGGCCACCAACACCATTAACCCTAGACCCACCGTGTCAGATGCGGATGGGAACCAGAGTAGGCCGATGTCCGATTTGGTCAGAAGGTTGCACTGATTCTCCTTGGTAAAATTGCACAGGATCTCACTGGCGTTGTAGAGGGGGCTAGTCAAGGGATAGCCCAGTACTAAATAACCTTGTTCAACAGGTAAGTTTGGGAAGGAATGTACACCGAGAGGAACAATATAAGCAACGGCATAAATGGGGGAACCAGGCGCTGCTGTGAACTGGTTGCCATTGTTCTGTTCGCCAGTGCAGCCAGCAAATGTGACTGCCCAATTAGGTGACAGCGCAATAGCCACACAGGTGTAGAGAGTCGGCAAAAACTCTTCCCCGGGATCGGGTCGGCCGAGAGCGGTGAACATTATCACCTCAGGGTGGGTTGTAGCATCAACCCCAAGCAGCTTGCGGAGCTGGGCAGCATCTTTAAGCCCGTCCTTGAAGATGCGTACAGCAGAGCATGGCGACGCAATGATCAGGGCCATGGCAACAGCCATGGCAAAGCGGTGTGAGAAAGAAGCCATGATGGCACTGTTGCTGGCCTGTGTGCAAGTAGGGGGGGGGGAGGGGAGGTTAATAACATGATGGCACTGCTGCTGGCCTGTGTGCAAGTAGGGGGGGGGGGGGGGGGGGGGGGGGGGGAGGTTAATAACATGATGGCACTGCTGCTGGCCTGTGTGCAAGTAGGGGGGGGGGGGGGGGGGGGGGGGGGGAGGTTAATAACATGATGGCACTGCTGCTGGCCTGTGTGCAAGTAGGGGGGGGAGGGGGGGGGGGGGGGGGGGGGGGGGGGGGGGGAGGTTGATAACATGATGGCACTGCTGCTGGCCGCTGTGCTGGTTGTGGCGGATATGGTTGATGGGGTGGCTGGTAGGGGTGGTTGTATGTGGTGGGCAGGTTGGATAGGGAGGTTGTGGTGATAGGGGTGGTTGTAGTGGATACGGTGGCTAGGGCGTGTGTGGTGGATAGGGTGATTGTGGTGGTAGGGGTGGTTGTGGTGGGCAGGTTGGATAGGGAGGTTGTGGTGATAGGAATGGTTGTAGTGGATACGATGGCTAGGGCGTGTGTGGTGGATAGGGTGATTGTGGTGGTAGGGGTGGGTGTTGTTGATTGGTTGGATAGGGAGGTTGTGGTGATAGGAATGGTTGTAGTAAATACGATGGCTAGGGCGTGTGTGGTGGATAGGGTGATTGTGGTGGTAGGGGTGGGTGTTGTTGATAGGGTGGTAAGTTTGGTTAGGGTGGATAGGGTGGTGTCGCTTGATCCATGGAACCCATGTGCCTATCCGGACCAGATGCCGCTTAGGAAAGGATGAGGTTGCAAGGATACATCTTGTGGCAGGATAACATGCGACTAGCCTATCTTGACATTTCGAGTACGTCTTTTTGAAAAGTCCCCTTGGTCCAGTTCCGTTACACATCTAGAGCCGGCATCCCAATTGTCAGGCGTAAGCGCCATAGGGTGTGGTGTGGGTGTGGGGGGATGGTTCTGAATTGCACAAAGTCCTGTGCAGCAGAAGGGTGGTGGTGTGTGTGTGTGGGGGGGGGGGTCAAGCCGTCACTTGCAACAGTAGCAACATTGACATCACATGTGGTGTACACAGTACACATGCCACGATACTCTGGATATGTTGTCTAACTGCATGGGATTGAATTACATTGATTCATGAATATCATGAGTACGAGAATGGCGCGGACTCGGAAAGCTTGGGAGAAATTGAAGAGGCATCGGTACAGGAGTTAGGGGAGGCTGTTGGTGTGGGGGGTGAGGAGGTGGAAGAGGCTGTCGGTATATATGGAGATCAATTCATGAATAGGTTGTGTAGGTCTTTCTTTAGTTATTCTATTGTCCGATACCATCACTGCAAGTTCTGTTTGATAAAGGGAAAAGAAAAGCTGTACGCCTAGTCAGCGTGATTTAAGGAAGCAGTCCAAAGGGGGTCCTCGGACAACACCATGGGGGGGAAGGGGGTTACAGGGGGCGGTAGGTAGCAGTGGAGGAGGACGGATTGGGGGATTGGAAAGAAGCAGATTCCAAAGCACGACGGTGGCAGGTGATGCGATGAGCGTAGGAGAATGATAACGCCTGGTGGGGCGTGGTGTTAAGGGAGCCCGTCGTACGCCGGTAGGGAGCAGCCTTCCGACCGTTGCTTTTTGGTGATGTTGTATCCAATTACACCAAGAAGTGGTAGGAGTACCAGCCATGAATAAAGTGTTAAGGTAATTTAGGTAATTCAGGTAATGTGTTGAAACTGAATGGACAAATGATGCAAACAGTAACAGTAACAGATTGGTGGTCGGAGTTAGATATCTGAACACTATCTAGATCATGGTTAGTTAGTCAAGATACTAATTGTCTAAATTGTCTGAATGAGCGAATGGTATCTAGAGAATGTTCAAATACACTATCTGGACAGCATCTAGAGACTGCTCATATACACTATATTGACGCTATGTCCCTTTTGCAGGGAATCAATCTGCTCTTGGGGTGAGCGGGGGGGGGGGGGGGGGGGGGGGGGCTGCCGTCGGTATGACTGGCATACTGCCTTAATAGGACGGACAATATCTGGATACTCCGCAGAGAATTTAGACAATTAGTATCTGGGACTATATAGAGATTGTCTAGATACTGCTGGGAGAAGTGGTTGTTTCTCTAAGTGCAACCAGATTGCAGAACCAGATGAGAAAATGTGGCAAGCCACCCTTACGGGTGGCATCATCAGATTACACCCCGTTGCCCAGGCCGCAAACTAGCGCGGGCCGAGATACAGCGTGGGGGGGGACCGGCGAGGGAGGGAGGGAGGGTTGCACTTCCCTGCGGCAGTGGGGTCCGTTGGGTTACACGGGGCGCGGTCGGGGGGGGGGGGGGGGGGGGCTCACTAGCTCGAATCCTGCCCGACCCAGCTCGAACTATGGCCAACCTAGCTCGATTCATGGCAAGCCTTGCTCGAATCCTGCCCAGCCCAGCTCGAACCATGGCCAACCTAGCTCGATTCTTGGCTAGCCTACCTCGAATCCTGCCAAACCCAGCTATAATCATGGCCAACCGAGCTCGATTCATGGCTAGCCTACCTCGAATCCTGCCAAACCCAGCTCGAACAAAGGCCGACCTAGCTCGATTCATGGCTAGCCTAGCTCGAATCCTGCCAAACCCAGCTATTATCATGGCCAACCGAGCTCGAGTCCAGGCCAATCTAGCCCTCGGCAATCGGCCAGCGTAGTGAGTTTAGGCTAGGCGGCCTAGGGCCCCTACAAGTTGAAGCAGTTAGACGCATGGGAAGCAATGGGACGCATAAGACGCAGTGAGACGCATGCTTATGAAGTGAGACGCAACCAACATCCTGAACCTGCGTCTGCGACGCAATCAATCTACGAAAGCTGCGCCTGCGACGCAACGGACCCTCCCCATGTTGCGTCCTGCGACGTAGGACGCTGCGTCCTGCACAATCCTACCTGCAACCACTCACCGCGAGCCTTATCTTCACACGTGGACGTACTGTGGTATATGAATACCTTGAGACTGCGCCTTTGTAACTGGGCGCTTATGAATGGTAGTCTGTACCCGTTGTCAAGTTCCTCTACAGCACGATCTTAACCTAAACCCTACATGCCGGATGAATGAGGTTTCTGGCACGGTACTGCCAGTCGGTTCGTTCGAGTAACTGGCACTGAACAACTGGGAACAGCAACAAAGAGGTCGTTTACACCAGAGAAATCTCTCATCTCTGGTTTACACGAGCCGGTTATCACTGTGAGACCGACCTGGGACAAGGGAGCCTTAGGTGTGACGTCGGTCCGAGCAACCCCGACCGACCCGCGAGTCTGGTCTCCTTCCCCTCATCGCAACCGAAACATTCCAGTACGCATTTTACAGCAATCGTGAAGATGATGTGGATGCGCGTGGCGGTGGCTGCTGCATCTCCTCGCCACGACCACTCCCCCACCCCCGCTGCTCAGGCGTCTGCGCCTGCAGCTACCAGGCGACTTCGCGAGCTGCCGGTCATTTGGTCTCGCGCTTTGCCAGCGTCATCCCCTCCTCCCAAACCCCGGTCACGTGACTGACGGCCCTGTGGCAGGATGGCAGACGGCCCTTTCAGCTTGTTTCCAACCAGTTGGAGGTCCGGTTAAGCGGCGGTTAAATTCGTTATTTTCGGCGCTAACCGGTGTTTGGTCGGAAACACAAAAAGTTGAGGTCCGGTTAAAGACCAACTGCCCCGGTTGGTTCAACGGCGCACCCCCCCCGCCGTTGAAGAAAGTTGAGGGGCGGTTAAATTCGGTTGTTGCATTAGATCTGGTGACGTCACGAAATTGGCGCGCGCCTCTTAAAAATCATGCTGCTTTGGAGTGCCGCATCCTTTCTTTCTTTTTCGGACACTCATCATTGATCGCACGGTTTCACCAAGATGGATTCGCAGCAGCAGGGCACCGTCCCTGCCACGCAATTATCGACTGATCTTCCTGAGGGGCAGGCGCAGATGCGTGCTCTAGATCTGGACCCGCGCCAGCAGGAAGAACTACGCCAATTTGAGGTGCATCGGCTGCAACAGCTGCAACAGCAGCAACAGCAGCAGCATCAGCAAGGAGCGGGATAAACGCTGAAATCAGCGTCTGGATAGCGAGGAAGTGCTGCGCTGCGCATTTGACACGTTGATCCATTTTGAGATGACCTGGCCAGATGCAAAAGACTGCTCAACTGGTGGAATGTTTCCAACCAGTTAAGGGTCCGGTTAGAGGTCGAGTCTAAACCCTCCGAAACACAATCCTTAACCGGACCCCTACTGCAAGAAACAGCTTGTTTCTATTATAGGAACGATTTTAGTATAGAAAAGACAGCCGGCACGTAGATAAAAGCAGAGGGATATAAGGGCCTCCTGTCGGCCATCCTCTCTTGGGACACCTTTCCGGGGTCTGAACGGACTTAATTACAATTAACAAGTGTACTGCAGTAATTAAGTCCGGTACAATTGTAAATTAAGAAAGTACGTCACGTGCGGCACAGCGCTCTCTTGGGACACCCTTGTGCTCCCGTTGTGCGATAATTAAAGCCACGCAGACGTTCGCTTGTATCTTCTTCCTTTCGTCCTTTCTTAAGCTCTGAAAGTCACCAAAGCCGAGCTAGCCGGCTATTTTCTTTCTCGTGACTGGAGATGCAACAAAAAGAGGAACGCGTCCGTTGCGCGTTCCTTTCCTTTTTTTTTGCTGCTGCGTGCTTGATCGGGCACCAGAGGAGCGTCTTGTCGTCCCTCATCGCGTCTGGTCGTGTCTCATATCATCTTGTTTCGCTCGACCCTGCTTTTTCACGCGCGCTTGCATGACCAAATCGTTCGTTCGATTGCGCCCATGCCTGCAGAGGTTCTTCCACGACCACATCGTGGGTGAGGACAGCAAGGTAATATTCCCCCTCCGGCCTGCATGTCTTGGAGTCAGGCATGGAATGTAAGGCAGTTGGTTGTGACTATTTGTTGGCACTGCTGAAGGAGACAAAGCAGAGAAATAACTAGGGCTGGAATCCCCTAAGTATGTTGCTGGTGATCTGCTAGTGCTTGGGACTGAAACAAAAGAACTTTGGCTGGTCCTTGACTGCCCTGGAGCTAGCAAGGGAGTTGTATGTAGGGCATGAGCTTTCAGACACAGGCTGGTATGCTCCACCATCTTCAGGTGGGTAGGACTTTCCACATGCCCTGATGTTGTACATGCACATGCACACACACCACATAAACTCTACACATGGCGCGCACACACATGCACCACACAAACATGACACACACACACACATGCACACATACCACACACCATACAAACACCACACACCTCTCATCAACTCAACTTTTTCCTGGGTTTCCTGTGGTTGCCCTAGGCAGGGTAGGGAAGGGCCAATTTGGGGAAGGGGTGCATTGTGTACTACAGGGGACCTGTAGCATTCCCCCCAAAACCATGTAAATTGACTAGCACAATGAAAAAAACCACCAGCTGGTTTAAACCTGCCTTGTCAACGCTTCTTAAAATATGATGGATCATGCATGCAAAAGATTATCCCATGTTCACTCATACTGAATAGTACCTGTGTGGGTTAAGAATGATACTGGCCTGATTTGTTTTTTAGAAGAATCCAAAGACTTTTGAACAAGCCTACTGATAGCCGAAGGAGGATATGGGAATGCGCTGAGCACTAGACGTGTAGGGAATGCCATGCAGTAAAGTCCCTTGATCTCAGGTGCTTTTATTGATGGGCAATAGACGTTCTTGATGTGCTTCAATTGCTGGGCACTACACGTGTTTGTACTGCTAAGCATTGCAATTGATTGTATTCCTGGCCAATATATGTGTGCACCAGCACTTGGCGTGACCACAACACTTTCCGGATGTTTCCTATGGTTGCCCAAGGTATAGGTGGGAAGGGCCAAGGCAGAGGTGGGAAGGACCAAGGCAGAGGAGGGAGGGAGGGAGGGAGGGAAGGATAAAAAACATCTTAGTCTGTGGAGTCCACTTTGGTCTGATGAGCGGTATGCACTGCAAGGGGAAGTGCCCATATTGCAGGCCGTGTTGGGATAATTCTGGTAGCCTGAGGAAGAAAAGGGGATGCACTTAGCACTAGACGTGCTGGTAATGCCAAGCAATAAAGTACCTTCATCTCAGGTGCTTTTCTTGTTGAGCACTAGACGTACTCAAGGTGCTTCTTTTGATGGGCACTACATGTGCTTGTACTGCCAAGCACTGTAATTGCTGCTTGGTTGTACTGCTGATCACTGCAAGTGCTTATTTTTCTGGCCACTATATGTCATTTTACTTCTGAGCACTATAATCTTGAATAGAGTTTGAATTCAATTGAATTGTGAGCACTACGGGTCTAACACGCACTTGGAATGATGACCTCGAGAGGTACCTGACTTGCAGAGCAGTTGAGGTGCTTGTACTGCTGAGAACTAGAAGTGCTTGAACTGCTAAGCACTAGAAGTTGTTTCCTTTACAAGGTGCCAGCAATACAGTGTTTGGAGGCAGATTATTTTGTTGATCTAATGGTGATATGAGAGCAGGGTATCAGGAGGACCCCCAGCTATGCTGCCTGAGACGCAACCAAGTGTATAGCCTGCGTCCTGCGACGCTACGGACCCTTCCTTCTGGCCAACAGACCATCCCAATGTTGCATCCTACAACGCAACAGACCCTTCGACGTTGCGTCTGCGACGGAGGACGCAGCGTCCTGAACAATCCTGTATGAGAATAAACCCCAATATTTTGAAGATGTGTATTGCCAAGTAACCATCTGGATTTCTTTGCATCATGTTTCTCTGGGTCCTGCCTCTCTGTCTCCTGTTTATTTGTCTCATATTTTTCTGCCTCCTGTTTCTCTGTCTCCTCTTTCTCTCTCTCATGTTTGTCTGTCTCCTGTTTCTCTGTCTCCTCATTCTCTGTTTCCTTTTTCTCTGTCACCTCTTTCTCTGCCTCATGTATCTCAGTCTCCTCTATTTCTGTCTCAAGTTTCTCTGTCTCATGTTTCTCAGTCCCATGTTTCTCTGTCTCAGGTTTCTCTGTCTCCTCTTTCTCTGCCTATGTTTCACTGTCTCTTGTTTCCTCTTTCTCTTTCTCTGTCCCATGTTTCTCTGTCTCATGTTTCTCTGTCTCATGTATGCAGTCTATGCTTCTCTATCTCCTCTTTCTCTGTCTCATGTTTCTCTGTCTCATGTATGCAGTCTATGCTTCTCTATCTCCTCTTTCTCTGTCTCCTCTTTCTCTGTCTCATGTTTCTCTGCCTCATGTTTCTCTGTCTCATGTTTCTCTGTCCAATGTTTCTCTGTCTCATGTTTCTCTGTCTCATGTATGCAGTCAATGCTTCTCTGTCTCTTGTTTCTCTGACTCATGTTTCTCTGTCTCATGTTTCTCTCCCTCTTGTTTCTCTGTCTCATGTTTCTCTGTCTCATGTTTCTCTGTCTCGTGTTTCTTTGTCTCATGTTTTCTGCCTATGTTTCTTTGTCTCATGTTTCTCTGTCTCGTGTTTCTTTGTCTCATGTTTTCTGCCTATGTTTCTTTGTCTCACGTTTCTCTGCCTCATGTTTCTCTGTCTCATGTTTCTCTGTCTTATATTTCTCTCTCTCATGTTTCTTTGTCTCATGTTTCTCTGTCTCATGTTTCTCTGTCTTATATTTCTCTCTCTCATGTTTCTTTGTCTCATGGTTCTCTGTCTCATGTTTCTCTGTCTTATATTTCTCTCTCTCATGTTTCTTTGCCTCATGGTTCTCTGTCTCATGCTACTCTGCCTGTGTTTCTCTGTCTCTTGTTTCTCTGTCTCATGCTTCTCTGCCTATATTTCTCTGTCACTTGTTTCTCTGTCTCATGTTTCTCTGTCTCTTGTTTCCTTGTCTCATGTTTCTCTGTCTCATGTATCCTGTCTATGTTTCTCTGTCTTATATTTCTCTGCCTCATGTTACTCAGTCTCATGTTTCTCTGTCTATGTTTCTCTGCCTCATGTTTCTCTGTCTCTTGTCTGTATGTATGTATATACTAGTATGTTACAGTCCAGGGGTAGGCCAAATAGGCTAAAGGGACTTGCCCAACCGTATAGGAAGGGCGTAAAAAGAACAAGCACTGATGAACTGAGCCCCAAACAATCGTTTAACCGACGGGGGGCCTGAGTTCGTGCTACAGTGATCATTTAATTCTACAATATTATTAAATCATCATCTCAGCTGGGATGATAATTTAATTGTGCGATTATGATCGCATTTTTTTATAAATTGGATTAAGTATTTCCATCCTTCAAAGGAATCAGGATTCATGACCAGCTTCATACTGGAGTTTTTATCCACCAAGTCAGGTTCAATGTTCATTTTCTCAAAAAATATTTTTCTATCCTCAGCGTATAACGGAGTCTTGTATAACTGTCTCTTGTATACTGTCTATGTTTCTCTGTCTCTAGTTTCTTTGTCTCGTGTTTCTCTGTATATGTTTCTCTGTCTCATGTTTCACATCGTGACACATATATTTCGACTCCTCGTAGTAAAGGGCTGCAAGCAATTTCATGAACTTGTTCAAGCACGATATAGTGTATTCCAGGGCCAATCAGTGAGGTAAGGGCTAATGACTTGATCTCGGTTACATGGCTCTAGCCAGCAATTTGGCTGCTCGCCGAAGGGATAAGGGCTAATGAAGTGTCGACTACGTGACGAGAGCTACAGGTAATTCTGAAAAGTTCAGTCTCGATTAAGAACTAACTCAGTTGCATTGCAGGGTCAATTGTTAGCACATGCAGGTTTAATTCAGGGCTATACCATTGCTATCCAATTAAGCGATCTATCAGTCAATCAGTTCAACGCTAAATGATGTTCATGTAATGTCTGATTAAGCTCGGCTTAAGGGCTCACTGCAGGGCCACATTAGGTCCATGGTATGTCAGGGCCGATGAAGGGTCAAGTAAATGCGAAGTTAGGGCTGACAGGGTCAATGCAGGGCTGCGTCATGGCTAATTTAAGGTGAGATTGTAGTCATTCAGTGTTCAATTTTATGCAGGGCCAAATTAGGTTAGTGAAAGGGCTAATTAAAGGCTAATTAAGGGCTGTAAAGGGTCAATTCAGGACCTCGTTAGGGTCCTGAATTAACTATTTAAGGGGCTAAAATAGCTAATTCGGGCCCTAGAGTTTAAGAAAAATCAGGGTCATGTTATAGTCATTCAGTGCTCAATTCAACGCTAAATGAGGTGCATGAAACATATAAATTAAGGTCTGATTAATGACTCAATTGAGGTCCACATTAGGTCCATTAAAGGGCCAATTAAAGGCCAAGTAAAGGCTAATTAAGGGCTGACTAGGGTCAATTCAGGGCCACCTTAGGGTCAATTTAGGGGCTAAAATAGTTAATTCGGGCCCTGGAGTTCAAAAACATCGAGCGCAACAAAGTGGGGTGGAGCCGGTGTTAAAATCGTACCTGCGCGCCTTGTTAGGGCGCACGTACTATATACCGGCTCCTTTTCTCCCTGCCCCCGATTTAGTCTGCTCCTGCTTCTGTCCATGTCCCGGCTTCTGTCTCTGCCCCACTCTTGACCAGTGGATAATACAGTTCTCGACTCAGATCGTGTAGAATACCATGGCGTGGACCTGACAAACTCGATGTGAAGGATATGTCCCCCTCTTGTCCACACACACACCTCAGCACACACACATACCCCCCCCCACCCACCCACCCACCCACCCACACACACACACACACACACACATACACACACACTCACACATACACACATGCACACTCACACGCACTCACAAACACACACACACAATCGCACACACATACACACACAGGTAGGCACACACACACATGCAAGCACAAGCACACACACACGCAGACACACACAGAAACACACGGACACAGACACACTAACACACACACACGGACACACGCACGCACACACTCACATTCACACACACATACAAACAAACACGCACACACACATGCAGTCAGACAGACCCCCCCACACACACATACACACACGCACACATGTGTACACACACAAGCACACACACATGCACACAATGCATAGGCACACACACAGACATACACACATATACAAACATACACACACGCACACACACACATATTTATACACACACAGACACACACACGCACGCACACATGCACAAAGACACACACACAATGCACTTTGACATGCACACCCACGCACACACATGCACACAGACACACACTCACACACATACACATGCACTCGTTCACACACACACACAAACACACGCACACACATGTACACACACCAGCACCACAAAAGCACGCACAAGCACACACAACCACTCACGCAAACACGCGCACACACACACACACGCACAAACACACATACACACACACACAAACACACCCGCAAACACGCGCACACACACACACACACACACACACACACACACACACACACACACACGTACACAAACACACACACACACATACACAAACACGCATACACACCCATGCATACATGCACTCAGACAGACCCACACATACACATACACACACGCACACATACACACGTACACACACAAGCACACACATATATACACACACAGACACACAGACACACACACACATGCACACATATACAAACACATGCACACACACGTGCACACACACACACGCACACAAATACGCACACACACGCAAACACACACACACATGCACTCAGACACACACACATACACACACACGCACACACACAGATACACACACACGCACACACACAGATACACACACACATACACATGCACACACACACACTCAAACACACACACACCCAGAATCACACACACACACATACACACCCACTCACGCAAACACGCACACACACACACACGTGCTTCTTGCCAGGGCTGCTTGTTCGGCACCGACCTGCCTCCGCCACGACACCTGCATATGCCACCAATGACATACCCACGAACACCCACACAAAACACACACAGTGGGGGAAAACACATCAAAATGATTACTAATCAGTGATTGTAGGTGGACGGTGCATATAGTAACTCCGGCGTGAGATACATGGAGAAGGTTCTCAACACTGAGTACACTACTGTGACTGCAAGCATGTTCAGCGGACGTCCCTCGAAGGCTTCCCTACCTATCAATTAGTGGTGCAAGTGTTATTTTTAGTCGGTATGGATGAAATTTGCGGGGGATCGCTGCCGTGCTGGCCTGCCTTTCAGTGAACTTTATGTATTTCCACCAACGGAGATGTGCCAGCCTTGATATATATATTTAGGCCGGATGGTGTGCCTAACTACATGTCGCGTGAGGATTGTCGTTTTGATTCCTTACATTGAGGTAGGGATTCCACCCTAAGAGGTGCGTGGGCCACCTTTTACCAACACTACAATGTCGTTGCTGAGGACCAATTACGACTTGAGCTAAGGTAATTCCAATCTTCCTTCCATGTTTTTGAATGTAGACAGTTGGCTTGTAGATAAAACAGTATAATTTGACAGCCTTTGCAGGTAAATAATTATTGGACCCCCCCTCCCCCCCCACCACCACCCAACCCCAACCCCAACCCCAACCCCAACCCCAACCCCAACCCCAACCCCAACCCCAACCCCAACCCACCCACACCCACACCCACACACACCACAATCTCGATGATGTAAATCTACGAGTGACTCGTGTTATATAATCAATTCTTTAGACTTTTGCAACCTATTTCTAAATAACGGGGACTGGTGTAATGGTAGCGATGCTGATGACTCCTACAAGGCTACAACCCTTGTTTGAATTGCGGGAACTCGTGTTATAGAATCTATTATAATACGACTTCTACGCCGTACGAAGAGTGGCCTAGTGCACTCTCGGTCTAAGTCCTCATGGGACTTTGTACCGCTAGTCCGGCACTACAGTTGCAGTACTAGATGTACTGCTACTGCCATCTCTCTCCTAGTCCGCAAGATCCTCTTGCGCTTATCTTTATACCTCTGTAACAAGTATTGACTTTTCGAGTATTGCAGTCCATGCATTCACTATTAAATCATAAATGCTCCTGCCTCTTGCAACCCATGTCTAAACCACGGGAACTCGTGTTATGCATTCAATGACGGAGACTCCTGCAACCCATATTAAACACGGGAACTCGTGTTATCTAATCAATGACGGAGACTCCTGCAACATATGTTTACATTCTGGGGATTGGTGTATTGGAAGCGATGCCGGTGAGGCGGTGACTCCTGCAACATATGTTTAAATTACGGGAACTCATGTGATGGAATAAATGTTGCTGACTCCTGCAACCTATGTCTTAAATACGGGAACTGACGTAATTTAATCAATGCTGCTGACTCGTGTTAATAATGTCTACATTTCGGGGACTCATATTATGCATTCTATGCAGGTGACTCCTGCAACCTTTGTCTAAAATGCGGGAACTCGTACAATGGAATCATTGCCGCGGACTCCTGCAAACCATGTTTACATTACGGGCCGGGATGGTCAAATACATGAAGCACATCCTTATTGTTACATGTTTTTTCAACTAGCTCTGGGCTGGTTTTCCAGCCCACTCGTTCTGATTTGATTTGAATTGTCGCATGGTTTTATAGCAAGCCCTGGGCAGACTATTGGACCCAAATAACACACGCTCTGAACATTTAACCATTGCTAATCAATACATGGAAGCTCAGGGCCAATCCAAGCAAGCACTTCTCAGTGCTAATATAAGTAAGGAAGTGCTAATCCAAGCAAGCACTTCTCAGTGCTAATATAAGTAAGAAAGTGCTAATCCAAGCAAGCACACCCCGTGTTGGTCAAGACATGCACACTCACTTCAAGCAAGCACTCTCATTGCTGCCGGTAATCGAAGCAAAACATACCAGTCGCTTGGTGCTAATCCAAGGAAGCACGCTCATTAATAATCAAGGAAAGCGCACCCAATGCTAATCATGAGCTGCAGTAACAGAGGTAATCAAAGCTAACACAATCCGGGCTCATAAAAGTAAGCACTCTCAGTGCTAAACAAGTCTAGCAACCCCAGTGAAAATCAAAGCAAACACACTCAGCGCTAATAAAAGATATCACACGCAATGCCTATTTAGGCTCACACTGAGTCATGCTAACCAAGTCCAGCACACCCTGTGCGAATCAATTCCAGCATCCCTAGTAGCACATACAAAAATAGTTCTGGACTTGGACGTGCCATGTGCCCCACAACAGGCTGCACCAGGAGGCTATACACAGGGCTCCTATATACCCTTGGCTGCACTAGCCCACACCAAGTTGCACTTGTCTGTATATTCATACATATACGCCCATCGCTAACCCAACAAAGGACATGCCTAACTAGTCATGAGTTGGTCTTGGAATGCGTTGCAGCCGAGCTCCTGCCTGGAGGAGCGCCTTCTTTGCCAAGCTAAGGTGATGCGCTAGAGCAGCTTGTCCTCCGCCAGTGAGGCCTTCCGTGTTGTCAAGAAATGTGTGCGTGTCTATGTGTGTGTGTGTGTGTGTACATGTGTTTGTCTGTGTGTGCGTGTGTGTTTGTCTGTGTGCATGTGTGTGTGAGTATGCGTGTGTGTGCATGTGCGTATGTTTGTGCTATGCGTGTTTGCTTGTGTGTGTGCGTGTGTGTGTATGTGTGTGTGGGGGTCTGTCTGAGTGCATGTTTGCGCGTGTGTGTATGTGTGTGTGTGTGTGTTTGCGTGTGTATGTGTGCGTGTGTGTCTTCATGTGTGTGTGTGTGTTCATGTGTGTGTGTGTGTCTGAGTGCATTCATGCATGTGTGTGTGCATGATTGTGTGTGAATATGTATTAGTGTGTGTCTGTGTGTTTGTGTGTGCGTGTGTGTGCTTGTGTGTGTATGTGTGTGTGCGTGTGTGTGTGCTACGTGAGTGTGTGCGTGTTTGCATGTGTGCATTTGTGTGTGTCTGTGTCTATGTGTGTGTGTGTGTGCGTGTGTGTGTACGTGTGTGTATATGTGTGTGTTTGTGCGTGTGCGTGTGTGTGTGTTTGAGTGTGCATGTGTGTGTATATGTGTGTATGTTTGTGTATGTGTGGGTGTGGGTGTGTGGGTGTGAGGGGGGGGGGGGGGGGGGGGGGGCATGTGTGTCTGCGTGTGCGTGTGTCTGCGTCTTTGCGTGTTTGTGTGTGTGTATGTGTGTGTGAGTGTTTGTGTGTGTGTATGTGTGTGTCTGAGTGTGTATGTGTATGTGTGCATGTGTGCGTGCGTGTGTGTGTGTGTCTGCGTGCGTGTGTGTGTGTATGTTTGTGTGTTTGTGTGTGTGTGTGCATGTGCGTGTGCGTGTTTGCGTGTGTATGTGTGTGTGCGTGTGTGGTGCGTGTGTGTGTATGCGTGTGTGTGTGTGTGTGTGTTCGTGTGTGTGTGTGTGTGTGTGGTGGGGGGGGGGGGTATGTGTGTGTGTGTGTGTGTGTGTGTGGTGGGGGGGGGGGGTATGTGTGTATGTTTGTGTGTGTGTATGTGTGTGTGTGCTGAAGTGTGTGAGTGCTGAAGTGTGTGTGTGTATGGACAAGAGGGGGACAGATCCTTCCCATTGAGTTTGTCAGGTCCATGCCATGGTATTTTACACGATCTGAGTAAATGGAGAACTGTATTATCCACTGGTTAAGAGTGGGGCAGAGACAGAAGCCGGGACATGGACAGATGCAGGAGCAGACTTAATCGGAGGCAGGCAGAAAATGAGCCGGAAGATAGTACGTGCGCCCTAACAAGGCGCGCAGGTAAGATTTTAATACCGGCTCCACCTCCTCCTTGTTGCGCTCAGACAGCCCAGTGAGCAGGTAACTATCCTATCCCCAAGCGCTTCCTGTTTCAACACCAAATGCGGCGCGTTTCTGCTGACAGCGCACCATCCTGTCACCCACTCGGTTAGTGATACCATGAGGGCTATCAACATTTTGATAGGGCCCGCTGTGTACGAGGTTGGATAATTGGAGGCCCGCATAGAGACAGACGAGTGTGCAGCATTGTACAAGAAAGAGAAAAAGAAAAAGAAAAGCAGAACGCGTAGTCGGTAGAGAGGAAGCTGTTCGCATCAAAATTGGGCATATACCGGTATATTTTCGAAATTCCGAGGTCGCCCTAGCCCAGGCTGCCCGCGGGCATGCCCGCTTGCCCGCGCTCCCCCGCCCCCGCCCCCGCCCCCGCCCCCGAGACGAAACCTGACACGTCAGCCAACGGTCTCGCAACTAACTCGCTTCCGTTGCCACCTGCACCTGTCGCTCCGTTGCGAACACTCCCCGTCAAATTTTGAACTGTGACCTCGTCCTCTGCATCAATTCCTCCACGCTGCTAGCTCTCCCGCTTCCCACTGTCAAGGTTCGCAAAATCTTCGGCCATCATTTCCCTCGTCTCACTTTCCCTCTGCCAGTTCTACGTCTGCTGCTAATAATTATTCCCCCTAATCCGGCTAGCTCCGACCCCACCCCCACCCCACCCCACTAACCCCCTTGCCCGCTGTCTTTCTTCGTTCCATACTGGAGACTTGGTCAGACTGCGCAGACCAGCGCAGCAACATGGCGTGCAATAGCCAAGCTGGTCAAGAAGATGTCGTTGTCCAAAGCCAATTTTCCGACGATGCGATCTGGATCTGTCTGGATCACGAAGCTTTGCTGCCTTGCTTCGACTCGGAGACACGAGGCACGTTGAGGCTGGTTTGCAAACGAGCCTTTCAAGAAGTCGAAGCTGCGGCCCTATGCGCATCATGGGATGGTCACAGCTGCACCAACAGAGTGAGTTACAAGCTGCATTGATTATACAGTCTGCTTCAAAATCTGCATAACGTACCCCCTTCCTTAGCAAATACAGTGAGAGGGAGCCAGTCTTGAATGACCATTTGTGTATTGAGAGCCATGTGTGGCATCCAAAGTCGCCCACCACCAAAACTGTTCAGAATAAAAGGTTTTGTGTTCAGAACTACGATATGTAGGTAGGGTGCATAAGGTATCAGAATGATGCAGGCGTTGAGTTGTCACAGACAGGAGCTGTGGTCCTGCCCAATGTCGATGTCCCGCCCTGATGGCTTTCTCCAGCCCCGATGGCATTCTCCAGCCCTGATGGCAATGTCTTGCCCCAATGGCGATGTCTTGCCCATATGGCAATCAGTGGCACTCTGGGGGTAGCCAGATAAGTCAAACGGCAAGTGAACAAGGAACTCGCCAATATCAACCAAATCATGACTCATGCACATACACAGTTTGGCACGTTCATAATAAATAATACACTTTTGTGAAGTTCCCCTTTGACTCAATCAGGCCGCGGTCACATTTAGGGTCCGGTTGGGCCCCAGAAAATGCCATCATCATCACCACCATCATCAGCACCATCATCATCACCATCATCATCATCATCATCATCCACTTATTAAATGACCATGGGTTGATCAGTGCTGGTAGCAATATCACTATTCCCCATTTTGGGATAGCCCAAAGCTAGAATGCCCAATCCATTCGCAGCCACTCAGCAAGCCATACCCCTTTCATGTTACAGGGGAATGATCAACCAGACATGACTATGCTCCACCGGTGCTCAATGCTTGAGAGAGTTCGCATGTTGAATGCTCCCAGGGGTGTTGGCCTAGCTGGCTTGCCACCTAGCTTGCGTCGCCTAGATGTGCAGCTCATGCATGCTCCCGATTATTCTCCAAACGTTGAAGGGCTGACTGATCTTCCAATGTCCGCCGCTTTGTCGGCCTTGTCAGTGCTGACTCAGCTTGAGGAGGCTGTTCTAAATAACTTCCCGGACACCAGTCTGCCTGCCTTCGATTTCTGCACTGCCCTGCGCTCCCTCCATCTCAAGAACTGGCGTTCCTTGACTGACGTTTCAGCCTTGCCGGCTTATTCCAACCTTCATACCGCGGGTCTGTTTGGTTGTGAGCAGCTTGAGGGCATCAGAGCCTTGCCAACATGTTCCTATCTGCATACCCTTGATCTGTCTGAAGGTCAGCAACTGCAGGACATCACAGCCTTGTCAAGGTGTGGAAATCTGCATACCCTTGATTTTTCTAATTGTAAGATACTCATGGACATTTCAGCCTTGTCAGAGTGTGGAAATCTGCACACCCTGAATCTGTCTGGTTGTGGTTACCTGCAGGACATCACAGCCTTGTCAGGGTGTAGCATTCTGCACACCCTGCATCTGTCTGGTTGTTGTTTCTTGCAGGACATCACAGCCTTGTCAGGGTGTAGCAAACTACATACTCTAGATCTGTCCTCTTGTGAGGAACTGGAGGACATCACAGTCTTGTCAGTGCGTGGCAATCTGCAGACCCTGAATATGTCTGGTTGTTATTACCTGGAGGACATCACAGCCTTGTCATGGTGTGGCAATCTGCACACCCTGAATCTGTCTGGTTGTTGTTACCTGCAGGACATCACAGCCTTGCTAAGGTGTAGCAATCTGCATACTCTAGATCTGTCTTCATGTCAGGAACTGCAGGACATCACAGCCTTGCCAGGGTGTGGCAATCTGCATACCCTGGATTTGTCTTATTGTGCGAGTATCATGGACATCTCAGCCCTGTCAGCGTGTGGCAATCTGCACACCCTGAATCTGCGTGCAATGTGGCCGTACTTGAACACCACAGCCCTGCCAGCATGTTGCCATCTGAATCACTGCATCTGGGAAGAATGAAGAGGCTCGCAATCTGCACACCCTCAATCAGTGTTCAGATTATCCAGCACTGCCAGCCATGTACATCACAGCCCTGCCAGCATGTTGCCATGTAAAAAGCTCAGGTTGGCAGATCTGTAATGAGTTCTGCCAAACTCTGTAAATAGCATGCAACAAGTTCTGCCAAAGTCTGTAAATGGCCCGAATATTGATAGTGGCATGTTGCCGTTTGAATCACTACATATGGGAAGAATGAAGAGGCTGGCAAGCAGGGTACTACTTCTTACCAAATTGGTCAGCGCTTAAGGCGCACAGACGTCAAATTGGTCAGCGCTTTTTAGTGCAAAAAGCGCATGAACTGCGCGCTGCGCCCACAGGTCGAAAACTGTTCGAAACGTGCAGAGGGGCTCAAAAAACATGTGGGAAGAATGAAGAGGCTGGCAAGAGCTCAAACATCAGACCTGTCAGGTTGATAGATTCTACTGAACCAACCAGCCTGAGCTCGATACCCACATGTACTACATTTATACTGGTACTATTTGAACTTGGTTGTATGAACATGAACGTGGTACTATTTGAACTTGAACTCGATACTATTTGAATTTGAACGTGAACTTGAACTTGAACTTGATACTATTTCAACTGGATAACATGAACTTGACCTTGGTACTATTTGAACTTGAACCTTATACTATTCGAATTTGAACTTGAACTCGAACTCGATACCATTTGAACTGGATTACATGGTTCCATTAGTCCAATCATAAATTTGGCTGATTGCTGTCTCCGGCAGTAAAAGTAAGAATATTCAACTGCTGTCTTAAATATATTGTTTTTCGAAGGAACCTAGGCATAATTTGAATATTCGCGTGGTTTGAATAGTTTGAATAGGTGCCACAGCATGATTCGAATAGTTTGAAGAAGTGCGTGATTTGGCCATTTGCTCCTACCTTTGTCTACTTCTGGACAAGTTCTATGCAGCAAGTTCTAAAAAATAGCGGGGAGTGTTCGCAACAGAGCAACAGGTGGCAACGGAAGCGAGTAAGTAACGAGACCGTTGCCTGATGTGTGAGGCTTCGTCTCGGTCAGACAGTCAGACACACGTACAACGGGATGACCCTGGGGGCTCCCACCCCCTTGAAGAGGGGGCTCCGCCAAAAACTTGCCCAAGCCATTAGGCCAAGAATAGCCTGTAAGTACAAAACTTGTTAAAAGGCCTGCAAAGGCCCTGCATCTTTTCCGCACTGCCCCCCCTGTATTTGTTCACATTATTCCCACTGGCTCAGTGTATGGTGTGATCACATGTGGTAGCTGGCATGAAACTAGAGATGCTCAGTGCGATTCCACCAAGGCCACAGTCGTTAAACTAGCGGTTTGTGGTGCGATTTGATAGGGCCCAAACAACCTGAAATTGCACCTGCCATAAAGTGCGAAGTCTAACGTTCCGCAGGTCCCTTTAGCCAATTTGGAGACCGCTAGACTGTAATTTTTCAATTTGAGATATTATTGTTGAATGTTTCTTCAGCTAACTCTGGCTGCTCATCTTCTGCCAATTCCATGCCCCCCCGTAAGAGGTCGGGCACTCGGGCAGATGAGGCAGGTTTGCGTAGACCCTTGGAAGGGCAGTCCATTGGCACCACTTTGGACCTCGTGCAGTAAGTGCCCATCGAGCCCAGACCCTCCTCTAAACACAATCGTTAACCGGACCCTTGGTTACCGCCCTCAACTAAGCAGATACACCACGGTTACACCTGTCACACTGGCGGCTGCGGCGGAGGAGGAGCAATTTAACCTAAGGGTTCGGCGCCCGTGAGCGCCCTCGGGCGACGCCAGCCGGCGTTGCGCATGACCTCCGGATGCCGCATGGAAGCTTCGAGACGCAGAAGACCCAGACCCAGACCCAGACCCAGACCCAGACCCAGACCCAGACCCAGACCCAGACTCAGACCCAGACCCAGACCCAGACCCAGACCCAGACCCAGACCCAGACCCAGACCCAGACCCAGACCCAGACCCAGACCCAGACCCAGACCTAGACCCAGACCCAGACCCAGACCCAGACCCAGACCCAGATCGAGACCGAGACCCAGACCTAGACCGAGACCCAGACCCGCCCAGACCCAGACCGATACACAGACCGATACACAGACCGAGGCACAGACTGATACAGACCCAGACCGAGACCCAGACCGAGGCCCAGACCGATACACAGACCGAGGCACAGACCCAGACGGAGACACAGACCCACGTAACCACGACCGTGCGAGAGGTGACCGCCCGATATCCTACTAAAAACAGACGCAAACGTTTGGTAATCCTCGATTCCTCGATTTTGTAAAATATTTCGTTCTGGTTGCGAGCAAATTATATTTTTATATTTGTATTGCTGTGAGGCGAAATTTACCACGCTCTAATTTTGGTTTGAATGATTGATGGTGCCAGCCAGCCAGGCTGGAGTTCTCGTGCCTGGCGATGCTAGTGGTTATATATTGTGGTTATACGCGTACCCACTCCAGCATGCTCGGTCTGCTGGGCACTTCAGCCTGTGTCGGCCATAGCTGGGTCTGCTGCGCCCTTCATCACCTATGTCGGCCATAGCTGTCGGTGGCATGAAGTCGAAGTGGGGTCGAAGAAAAACATACGCTGCCATTCGTCTTCAAGCTGTCACCATAACTATCATATCTACCCAGATCTACCCGTGAAGTATCAGCCATTTCGCGTTTGTCGACCCCACTCCCTCGCATCCTCTCCGTAGGTCCCCTGACCCCATTCGTGATCCCTTGTCACGAGCAAGCTCTTCGCCTTCATTCTCCTCGCGGGCTTCGTCTGGACTAGCACGGAGACCTTCTACGCGGTCACCATGGGTGTAATTCTGGAGAATTCTGGAGAACTTTGCGATACAACTTCCAATCCGCCGCTTCTACCTACAAAATGGCTATGCCGGGGGGGGTGATGAGGCCTAAATTGCTCAAGAATGCAGCGCCTTCAGCATGTCCAGCAGTCGCCTCAGTCTTCAGCCTGTCACCGTCGAGACCGAGGCAAGAGGTGGGTGACTCTTGCAACTTACATCCCTGCTCCGGACATGTTTAATGATTCGCCGGTGCTCTTGGTTGCATCCCCCGATGGTTGATCGCCATCTCGATACGGTCAATTCCTGTTCCGATTCTTGAAATCCAGCCCCAACTCGATCATCGGTGGCACTGCAGGTGTGGCGCTGTCCATGACACCAGGGGGCAGGACTTCAATTTGTGGAGCGGAGATTCGCCGCCAATCCCAGCGAACCACCGCGCAGGAGTAGTACCCGGCACAAGGAATGTGGCCACTCCGATCTTGACTGAGGTACCAGGATACTTCACCCTGTGCCAGTTGTTGAAATTGCGTGGATTCCTTTGGAATTGTTTGGCATTGGGACATACCTAATGTTTGGTTGATGGGATGAGCATCTAGGGTTTTTATTTGGTTCAAGGATCAATTTGTCAAGATGGTATTCACATGTGGGTGTTATTTGTATGCATATGACCAGCAGCTTTCCCTCATCTGCATGGGCAAACAGGGGCCAAGGCAGGGGTATGAGCGAGTCCCAATTCAGTGCAATCTGGAGAGTCATCACACACTCGGAGCATGTACAGCCTGAACAACTTGTACTCATTCGTGATTCATCATTTTAGTCATGACCTTTTTTATTTATGCCTGAGACCAGCCTTCGTTGTTGCGATACATTATTGGATTTGAGATACTGACTATCAGGGCTGTCTTCGCTGGTGGCGAAAATTTCTTGGAATGTCAATCAGGATGTACAAATTGTAATTTATTTACATGTATCCAACCTCTTCATTCATGCAGGTCCTGCAGTGAAGAAATTTTGCGCACCATCATGTACAGCGACAATGACAAGACTTATGCCTACAAGTCATCTAACAAGGCTTTCATGAACACTGCACGCTACTTCCACGATGCTGATGCACTGCAAGATGACGACGACGACAACATTCAACGCAACCAAGACCTGGAGCGAGACAACTCTGAGGGTAATGACAACACTGCCGGTGCCAACATCCTGGATATCGACTCCGAGGGCACCCTCAACCAGGAGGCAGTTGACGAGAATCCTGTCATGCCTGGTCTAGGTGTGCACGCAACTGAATTCCGTGCTGAACGCTTCGCAAGGCTCAAACATGCACTCCAACCTGCACAATTGATATATGATGACCCAGACATGCCACTACCAACTCCACCGTCTGTCACAGCATCTAGAGAGAAAGCATCGGATGAACTCAGGTTAGACATGAATAGTGATGCTTCTCGTGGCCGCGTTGCTACCCATCCTATGTAGAACCTCCAACAAGCATTCAGAGTGTATCAAGCCTGTGTCATTGCAAATCATATGCACTACCACTTGTACCTGATGCGTTACGTGCTGAATGCCTTACAGACTAACTTGGATGTCCAATTGCTTGAGCTTGGATGTCTACGACCTCCAATTGCCTAACTGAGATTGTGCACAATTTACTGTTGCGCAATGCACAACATGAGACATATGTATTGTAGTACATACTTCTAACTCAGGTTACTTGTGCGATACCCACAAAAACCAATAATTACGTCAACGTATTCAGTTGTTCCTTTATGACCATACATGATATTACTAAATTGATTACTGTACTGTAGGCAGGTGACTGATTATTAGGATCAAGACTTAAAAAACTGTTTCACCATTCCAGAGGTACTCTGCATTCCTTTGCGATACCCACGGGAATTCAATCGTAACCTGAGTAACCATAGTAATCCTGCTGTGTATGAGGACTCGAGCAGATTACTGATTGTACGCAAAAACTAGATTAATCCATTCAATGTTGGAAAACTGAACCAGCCTTTTGGTACACCGGATATCCGTGCGATACCTACGAAAATCGAAGTATTTAAATCAATGTGACTGACCAAACGTTCTCAGATGAATTATGCAACTTGGAAGTTGTGGTCAGCATTTCAACTTCAGATTTTTGTGCGATACCCCCGAAAAACAACATTGAATTGATACTGTAACCGCGACTTCCATAAATTTCATCAGTCAATTACGTAATCTTTACACCTTGATTTCAAGATATCCAAATTCCATTTCCAGATATACTTGCGATACCCACGGAAAAACAATAGTTGACTGGATTTTCATAGTAACCGAACATATGTAGTACCATTGATTCATATAAAAGTTTTTTTTTTGAAAAATGGGGTGGCCCGAGCCATTATTTTTTGTAGGATAAGGAAGAGAGGGATTCGAGCAATCGAGGATCTCCATATCCTACTAATATATAACGGGTTTGATTAGTTTCAGATTCAAATCTAAGGTTTCTATTTAACTAGATGTGAAAGTAGTAAAGACTTGTCAAAAAATAAAATAAAAAAATGAAAACGTCTGATTCGAGCAATCGAGGATCTCCATATCCTACTAATATATAACGGGTTTGATTAGTTTCAGATTCACATCTAAGGTTTCTATTTAACTAGATGTGGAAGTAGTAAAGACTTAAAAGTAAAATAAAAAATTGAAAACGTCTGATTCGAGGATTCGAGCAATCGAGGATCCCCATATTCTATTAATATATAACGGGTTTGATTAGTTTCAGATTCACATCTAAGGTTTCTATTTAACTAGATGTGAAAGTAGTAAAGACTTAAAAGTAAAATAAAAAATTGAAAACGTCTGATTCGAGGATTCGAGCAATCGAGGATCTCCATATTCTACTAATATATAACGGGTTACGCATTATTGTCAGAACTGCTAGGCTACGGGAGTTCTGTAGGACATGTAGATCTATCATCGCCGATATATATTATATCCTACTAATATATAACGGGTTTCGCATTATTGTCAGAACTGCTAGGCTACGGGAGTTCTGTAGGACATCTAGATCTATCATCGCCGATATATATTATATCCTACTAATATTCCGACCGATACACAGACCGAGATGCTGCATGGAAGCTTCGAGACGCAGAAGACCAAGACAGAGACCGAGGCCCAGACCGAGACCCAGACCCAGATCGAGACCGAGACCCAGACCCAGATCGAGACCGAGACCCAGACCGAGACCCAGACCGATACACAGACCCAGACCGAGACCCAGACCGATACACAGACCCAGACCGATACACAGACCGAGACCCACGAACCCACGACCGTGCGAGAGGTGACCGCCCGATAAGCAGATACACCACGGTCACACCGGTCACACTGGCGGCGGCGGCGGAGGAGGAGCAATTTAACCTAAGGGTTCGGCGCCCGTGAGCACCCTCGGGCGACGCCAACCGGCGTTGCGCATGACCTGCGGATGCCGCATGGAAGCTTCGAGACGCAGAAGACCGAGACCCAGACCGAGACCCAGGCCGAGACCCAGACCCAGATCGAGACCGAGACCGAGACCCAGATCGAGACTGAGACCCAGGCCGAGACCCAGACCCGCCCAGACCCAAACCGATACACAGACCCAGACCGAGACCCAGACTCAGACCGAGACCCAGACCGAGGCACACACCCAGACCAAGACACAGACCCACGAAACCACGACCGTGCGAGAGGTGGCCGCCCGATAGAGACCGAGATCGAGACCGAGATCGAGACCGAGACCGAGACCCAGATCGAGACCGAGACCCAGACCGAGACCCAGACCCGCCCAGACCCAGACCGAGACACAGACGCAGACCGAGACCCAGACCGATACACAGACCGATACACAGACCGAGGCACAGACCGATACACAGACCCAGACCGAGACCCAGGCCCAGACCGAGACCCAGACCGAGACCCAGACCGAGGCACAGACCCTGACCGAGACACAGACCCACGAAACCACGTCCGTGCGAGAGGTGACCGCCCGATAGGGACCAGACCGATACCCAGACCGAGGCACAGACCGATACCCAGACCGAGGCAAAGACCCAGACCGAGACACAGACCCACGTAACCACGACCGTGCGAGAGGTGACCGCCCGATAGGGCGGTCACCTCTAGTTGGGAACAAGCTGTCAGAGTCAGAACCTGAAGCCCCAAGTTCCACCCGTGTCTCTCTCCCTCTCCGTGCCTCCGTGCCCCCGTCTCTTCAGGCGATTCCCCCCCCCCCCCCCCCCCCCCCCCCCCCCCCCCAAATATTTGGCTCATAGTCGAAATGCGGATGAATAGAGTGATCAGCATCGCAGGGGTCAAGATCCTTCGCAAAATTTGTCGAATGTTTTGTGGCTTATTCCGCTAGGAGTAGCTACTTGCTCCACTACTTTCGAAAGTCCCAGTCCCAGTCCCGAAAGTCCCAGTCCCTCCCTCCTCGCCAGAGACCTACTCCCAGGACCTACTCCTCGCCCTTTCTCGGAGTCTGCACATCAAGTTCTCAGCCCCCCTGCCCTGGCCGTGACTGATAAAGCATCTCTCCGTGTCGCTTGTCGCACGCGCTTAGGACTTGTCCGGCCTGGGCCTTTATTGGCCTTTATGGAGCTAGGGTCCGGGTTAGGGTCCGGGTGTAGTGACGTAGTGACAGGTGGATTTGTTTCCTGCCGTGTTATTGCACGGGACGCATGCGCATGCCGCATGTGCACCGCTGAATGCTGAGCATAGTAGAGTGCCCCGCAGGTACACTTTCCTCCATGTTCCTCGATGCCCCCCATATAGCTCCCGGCGTTCATCAACTTTCAACTTTCAAGGAGTCACGTCGAATTGGCATAGTGTTCTCCTTCTTTCTTTCCTCTTCAATATTTTTGACAATTCTGCCCACAAGACAACGTATTTGACTATTGCCGCCCTCAGAGCGAAAATAAAGCCCTCCTACTCTCTCCTCTCTTCACCCAAGGAACCCTGTACCAATTCGCGCACACTCTTTCACTTCGTGCGACGAACCTTTGGCCCAACCTGTGCATGGTCGAGCCCTCTTTAACACACTAGCGCACGACCCCCGATGCAAATGCAGATACATAACATTACGTTGTCATCAACAGGCCATTATTGACCCAAGACAATCACGCCCCACAACATCCGGGAGGGGTCTTCCAACTTATCCTCGTAATCATATTTGCAATAGATTTAGAGCTCTTCAAATCGAGTTTCCGACCACAAAGTCACTGTACTTGGGAGTAGACAGCCTGTAACGGTAACCGAGTAATCTGCCCAAGCCCCGGACCCGCCTAGCCGTGGATATATCAGTCGGTATGAAATATTCCCCTCACCTTCTTCAATTACTCTTTTAATTTGTTACCAAGCCGCGAATTGCATCGCGTTTCGCCTATTTTCCCATCATGGTCTACAGCCTGGGCTCCAAGTTTGTAGCCGAGATTCTCGGCACTATGTTTGGTATCTACTTTGGCGACTCCGTTGTCGCCAACGCTTTGCTGCCAGGAGCAAAAGGTCAATCGATGGGCAATGGTTGGATTAGTTTCGGATACGGCCTCGCCTTCTTCTTCCCAGGCGTCTTCTTCGGCCATATCAGCGGACGATTCAACCCAGCTTTCTGCTTAGCGGATTTGGTTCTCGGCCAACTAAGCTTCAGAGATTTCGTGGTCCTTTCTATTGCAGATGTAAGTGGGCCGACGATTTTTTTGCCTGTTAGCCTGTTTGCCTGCTGCATGTTGTGTCAACATTTTCCTCTTCGTCAATGGTTCGTCATCCCTCATGGGCTGTGTTGCTGGACTGGCCTGAGCAGATCCATGCTCAACCTGCGTTTAATTCGATCGCCAGGAAGCACTCTTACTCACTAGAGTGGCCGACATGAGCGGAAGCCCTCGTTACCGCAGCTTTGTCACGTGGGACATGCTGCCGCTATGTGCGACTACTGCCAACTGCTTTCCTATTCGCCCCATGCCTGCAATTTTCCGCCACATGCATTTGTAAGCTGTTGCATGCAACATCCCGACTGTATGCGAATGCGTCCCTGTTGGTATCCCTAAACCCTAGACCTGCATGACATGGTCGAGTTGAGTGACATGATTTTTCAGCCAACTCTGGGCTGCTCACCCTCTACCAATTCGAAGTTCTCCCAATTCCAAGCACCCCTAAGTCCTTCCCCCCTCCCCACCTCCATCCCTCCTAACCCTCCCCCTTCCTCCCCCCCTCCTGATCATTCGTTTATTCAGTCAGTCAGTCAGTCAGACAGTCAGTCATTCAGTCATTCATGGCGCTGTGTTAGTTTGGTAATGTTGGGGCCCGCACCTCAAATCGTGCCCGAGCTATCCATCCCTCCATACCCCCCCCCCCCACTACCCCCCCCCCCTCCCCCCCCCTCCCCCCCTCCCCCTCCTCACTGGAAGAAGCGGGACCCCCCCTGCCCCCCCTCCCCGCCCCCTCCTCCTTTCTACCTCATCCGCCTCTCCTACCCTCCCCCCCTCCCCCCTCCGCCCTCGACCTCACAACCCTCCCCCCCTCCCCCCCCTCCCGATATCGGCAGCATAATTGGTGCTGTGTTTCTTTGTTACACTGGGCCCCCCGCACTTCAAACCGCGCAGAAGCCTTCCATTTTTTTCCCCCCCCCACCCCTCCTCCCGTTTCCCCTCCACCCCCCCTCCGCACCCGTTCGCCACCCCTCCGCCTCGCGACCTCCTCACCCTCTCTCTCATCCCCCCTCCCCCCCCCCACCACACAACCACTCCACCACTCCCGCCTCTCTATCCTCCACCCTCAGACCTCCCCTCCCCCCCCCCCCCCCCCAGAATAGCGGCGCACTCAATGGCGCATGTTTCTTGGTTTTCGTTGGGCTCCGCACTTTAAAAAAACCGTGCCCGACCTATCCCTCCCCCTCCCCCCCTTTCCATCCCCCCCCACCCCTCCTCACCCACCACTCTCTACCTCCTTACCACCCTCCCCCTTCCCCCCCCCCTCTCCACCACTCCCACACTCTGCCTCCTAGCTATCTCTAAACTCTCAATCTCTAATACTCTAACCTACTCCTCCCCCTCCCCCTCCCCCCTCCACCCCCCACCCGCCCCCCCCTCCCCCTCCCCCCCCCCCCCACCCCCTTAGATAAATCGGGCCGCATTCATTGGCCTGTGTTAATATTGGTGCACTGGGGCCCACTTAAAAACCGTGCCGAGCCCTTCCACCCACCCCCTTCCATCTAACACCAACCACACTCCTAACCCTCCCCCTCCCCCCACCCCCCCCCCCCCATAAATCGGCGCATTCATTGCTCTGTGTTAGTTTGTGTCAACTTGGCCCCGACTTAAAAAAGTCATGGCCGAGCCCTCCAAACCCCTCCTACAATCCCACCACCCACCACCCACCACCTCCTCCCCTCCCCCCTCCCCCTCCCCCCCATATAACCGGCGCATTCAACTGGCTCTGTGTTAAGTTAGTTAATTGGCCTTGGCACTTAAAACCGGTGCCACTAACCCCTCCATCTCCTCCCACTGCCTCCCACCCGCCACCTCTCTACCTCGCTAACCCCCCCCCCCCCGCCACCCCCTCCTAACCCCCCCCCCCCCCCCCCCCCCCCCCCCCCCCCCCCCGCGCCCCACTCCCAGTACTCGGGGGGCGTCGCCATTCATTGGCGCTTTGTTATTTTTGTTGCACTGGCCCGCCTTCAAAACCGTGCCAGAGCCCCCAGCCCTAAACCACGCTGACAACTTGCTCAGAAAGCGCGATGCCCTGCCATCCAACGCTGTTAACATTGCATCTTATGCCACTCGTCCTGTTTACAAGTTTGGCCTGCGAAAGCGAAAGAACAGGTGAGGGTTATGGGGCATAAGCTAGCTAGCTAGCTACTAGGATTACTAGGGCATCAGCTACTTGCTACTAGGAGTACTAGGGCCTTAGCTACTAGCTACTAGGAATATCAGGGCTCCAGCTACTAGTTACCAGGATTTCAGCTACCAGGAGCACTAGGGTGTTGATGGGGAGAGATTGTGATGCTCTGCCATCCAATGCTGTTTCCATTGCATCCTGTACCACTCGCTCTGTATACTTGACAAACATAGCATGTGACATAGGATGCTATGTCCCTCCCTCCTCCCTCCTCTCCCTCGTCCCTCCGCCCGCTCCCTACTCACGCCCTACCCCTAAACTCCCCGACGCTCCCCTTGACCATACTCCCTAATCCCTACTCCCTACTCCCTCCTCCCTCCCTCCCTCCCTCCCCCCCCCGCCTCCTCCTCCCTCCTCCCTCCCTCCTCCATCCTCCCCTCCCCCTCCCTCCTCCTCCCTCCTCCCTCCTCCCCTCTCCCGCCTCCCTCCTCCCTCCTCCCTATTCCCTCCTTCCCTCCTCCGCCTCTCTCCTCCCTCCTCCCTCCTCCCTTTCCTCCTCCCTCCTCACTCCCTCCCTCCTCCCTCCTCCCTCCTCCCTCCTCCCTCCTCCCTCCCTCCCTCCATCCCTCCTTCCCTCCTCCCCCTCCCTCCTCCCGCGATCCCTCCTCCCGCCCTACAAAGGTCCCTCCCTCCCTCCGTCCTCCACCCAACTCCTCCCTCCTCCCTACCTACCCGTTCCTAACCCTTCTCGCTCCCTTCTTCATCTCGGCCTCCTCCCAATCCGCCGCTCCTCCCTACCTTGCTATACATCCCCTCCCTCCTCCCTCCGTGCCCTGTACCTCCCTTTCCTCCTCCCTTTCCTCCTCACCACCTTCCTGCCCTAACGATAAACCTCCTGCCGTGCGACGACCCTCGCTGCCCTGCCTTGGTCAGAAACAAGACCCGCAGAGGAAAGGGCAGAAGAGCAGAAAAGGGGAGGATGCTGAAAAATAGACATCCCTTTCCCCATCGCCATCCCTCTTTCCCTCCTCCCTCCTCCCTCCTATCCTCCCATCCAATCCCAGGGACCTCCCTCGCCACATCCCATCACTTCCTCCTTTTCCTCCTCCCTCCCTCCTCCCTCCTCCCGCCCCCCTCTCCCTCCTCCTGACACTGTACTACTTGGTCATAGAAAAATAGTTTTTTGTCCTCCGGTGGCGAAAGAACGGGGAAGGGATGGGAGGGATGTGCCATTAGGAGGTGTACAGAAACAATTAGGAAGACAGAGTGAGATAGAAGATGGGAGTGCATAATGGACATAACATATGGGAAGATATAGGGAAGGGATGGAGGATGTTCAGGAGGAGGGTGGTAAAAGGAGGGATGGTCAGGGCAAAAGCGAATATCTTGGAAGGAGAGAATGAGGATGGGCAGGTGATGGGAAGGATGTATGGACGAAAAAATTGGAAAGCAAGGAAGGAGAGAAGGAGTGTGTTGCAGTAGAGGATGGAGGTGTGCAGGAGAGGGATTTGAATAAGTAGGATGGGATAGATGGAAAAGACGGGGATGGGGGAAAGGATGTATGGATGGATGATAAGAAGGATGATGGGCAGAAACATTTTGAAGATAGTAGTATAGTGAAGGACCAACTCCAACTCGGCACTAACTTATCAGCTGCAACCTATGTCTGCAATAAACTGCAACTAAACTCCCAACCTGCCACAACTGTGCAACTGCTACTAATTCTGTACCAGCAACTAACTCCGCAACTGCCACCAACTGTGCAACTGCTACTAATTCTGTACCAGCAACTAACTCCGCAACTGCCATCAACTGTGCAACTGCTACTAATTCTGTACCAGCAACTAACTCCGCAACTGCCACCAACTGTGCAACTGCTACTAATTCTGTACCAGCAACTAACTCCTCAACTGCCATCAACTGAGCAACTTCTACTAATTATGTACCAGCAACTAACTCCGCAACTGCCACCAACTGTGCAACTGAACGATTCTGTACCGCACTAAAGCTTTTCTTTGTACCAGTCAAATGAAATCAAACTATGCAACTGCTACTATTATGTACCAAGCAACTAAACTATGCACACTGCCACCAACTGTGCACCTCAACAGGATTCTGTTAACCAGCAACTTAACTCTTACCATTAACCAACCTAACTTGCACATGCTACTAATTCTGTACCAGCAACTAACTATGCAACTGACACCAACTGTGCAACTGCAACTAACTCTGTACCAGCAACTAACTCTGTACCCGCAACTGATTCAGTAGCAGCAACTAATTCTGTACCAGCAACTTACTCTGTACCAGCAACTAACTCTGTACCAACCAGCAACTAACGATGCACTGCCACAGGGACTGTGCAACTGGCAACCTAACGCGTACCAGCAACTAACTCTGTACCCGCAACTGATTCAGTAGCAGCAACTAATTCTTTACCAGCAACTTACTCTGTACCAGCAACTAACTCTGTACCAGCAACTATCTCTGTACCAGCAACTAACTCTGTACCAGCAACTAATTCTGTACCAGCAACTAACTCTGCACCAGCAACTAATTCTGTACCAATAACTGATTCTGTACCAGCAACTGATTCTGTACCAGCAACTGACTCTGTACCAGCAACTAACTCTGTACCAGCAACTAACTCTGTACCAGCAACGAACTCTGCACCAGCAACTAATTCTGTACCAGCAACTAACTCTGCACCAGCAACTGATTCTGTACCAGCAACTGACTCTGTACCAGCAACTAATTCTGTACCAGCATCTAATTCTGTACCAGCAACTAACTCTGTACCAGCAACTAACTCTGTACCAGCAACTAACTCTGTACCAGCAACTAACTCTGTACCAGCAACTAACTCTGTACCAACAACTAACTCTGAACCAGCATCTAATTCTGTACGCAGCAACTACCCTCTGTATACCAGCACTGACTTCGGTACCAGCAAGCTAATTTTTGTAACCAGAATCTAATTCTGTTACCAGCAAAGAACATCTGTACCAGCAACTATTCTGTAACCAGCACGCCTCTGACCCCAGCAACCGGATTCCTTCTGTACCTGCAACTAACTCTGTACCAGCAACTAACTCTGTACCAGCAACTGATTCTGTACCTGCAATTAACTCTGTACCAGCAACTAATTCTGCACCAGCAACTAACTCTGTACCAGCAACTAACTCTGTACCAGCAACTAATTCTGCACCAGCAACTGATTCTGTACCAGCATCTAATTCTATACCAGCAATTAACTCTGTACCAGCAACTAACTCTGCACCAGCGACTGATTCTGTACCAACAACTAATTCTGTACCAGCAACTGACTCTGTACCAGCGACCATTTCTGTACTAGCAACTGATTCTGTACCAGCAACTGATTCTGTACCAGCAACTAACTCTGTACCAGCAACTAACTCTGTACCAGCAACTATCTTTGTACCAGCAACTAACTCTGTACCAGCAAACGAAAGCCTGACCAGAACTAATGCGTACCACAGCAACTCACTCTGTAACCAGCACTAAATGTCTGTACCAAGCACTGCTTTCTGTACCAGCAAAACTAATTGTGTACCAGCAACTAAACTCTGTACCAGCAAACTGACTCGGTACCAGCACTACGCTGTACCAAGCAACTAATTCTTTACCAGGCAACTGCAACCAGCTCTGGCAACTGCTACGAATTCTGTACCAGCACTAACTCCGCAACTGCACCAACTGGTGCAACTGCTCGATCTGTACCAGCAACTAAACTCGGACCAGTAACGCCAACAAACTCTGCAGTTGCTACTAATCGGTACCGCAACTAACGATGCAGACTGCTTACCAACTAGTGCGAACTGCAACAGATTCGTACCAGCAACTAACTCTGTAACCCGCAACGGATCAGTACAGCAACTAATTACTGTACCACAACTACTCGGTACCAGCAACTACCTGCACCACAACTAACTCGGTAACCAGCAACGAACTCGTACAGCAACTAACTCTGTACCAGCCAGCTAACTCTGTACCAGCACGAACTCGGTACCACAACTAACTCTGTACCAAGCAACTAACTCTGTAAACCAGCAACTATCTGGTAACCAGAAACTCACTCTGTACCAGCAGCTAACTCCTGTACCAGCAACTGATTCCTGTAAGCAAGCAACTAATTCTGTACGCGAGCACACTCTGTACCCAGCATGACTCCTGTACCAGCAACTAACTCTGTACCAGCAACTAATTCTGTACCAGCAACTGCAACCAACTCTGCAACTGCTACTAATTCTGTACCAGCAACTAACTCCGCAACTGCCACCAACTGTGCAACTGCATCGGATTCTGTACCAGCAACTAACTCTGTACCAGTAACTGCAACCAACTCTGCAATTGCTACTAATTCGGTACCAGCAACTAACTATGCAACTGCAACCAACTGTGCAACTGCAACAGATTCAGTACCAGCAACTAACTCTGTACCCGCAACTGATTCAGTAGCAGCAACTAATTCTGTACCAGCAACTAACTCTGTACCAGCAACTAACTCTGCACCAGCAACTAACTCTGTACCAGCAACTAAGTCTGTACCAGCAACTAATTCTGTACCAGCAACTAACTCTGTACCAGCAACTGACTCTGTACCAGCAACTAACTCTGTACCAGCAACTAACTCTGTACCAGCAACGAACTCTGTACCAGCAACTAACCGGGACCAGCAACTAACTCTGTACCACAACTGACTCTGTTACCTGCAACTGACTCGTCCAGCAACTAACAACTACCTCTGTACCAAAGCAACTAACTCTGTACCAGCAACTAACTCTGTACCAGCAACTAATTCTGTACCAGCAACTAACTCTGCACCAGCAACTAACTCTGTACCAGCAACTAACTCTGTACCAGCAACTAACTCTGTACCAACAACTAATTCTGTACCAGCAACTAACTCTGTACCAGCAACTAACTCTGTACCAACAACTGACTCTGTACCAGCAACTTACTCTGTACCAGCAACTAACTCTGTACCAGCAACTAACTCTATGTTTCTGCTCCAACTTAGGGTTGGCTGGGCGTTGCCATGAGCTCCATGTACGCCACTACAGATCCCCCCGCACTCACGCACTCACCCACTACCACACACCCACCACCGCACACCATCATCCACCCCAGGGCTGGCTCGAACGCGTGACCATGAGCTCCCATCTAATGCCACTACCAGATCCCCCCCGCCACCCCCCGCACACACACACTCACCCACTACCACACACCCACCACCGCACACCACCATCCACCCCAGGGCTGGCTCGACGCTGCCATGAGCTCCATCTACACCACTACAGATCCCCCCGCACACACGCACTCACCCACTAACCCACCCACCCGCAACCCACCACCCCGCACACCACCCATCCACCCCAGGGCTGTCTCGAACGCTCCATGAGCTCTCCCATCTACTGTGGCCAAAGATCCCATACCACAACGCAAACACACACCACCCCACCCCCACGACCCACCCACCGCCGACCGACGCAAACCACCACTCATCCACCTTCCACCCCAGGCTGGCTCGACGCTGCATGAGCTCCTCGTACTGTGCCCCAAGATCCTACCACCACTCACACACACCACCCACCCCACCCTCTCCACCCACCCACCTTCCACCCCATGGCCACCCCAAGGTCTGCTCGACTATACCAAAAGGAGCTCCATCTACAGTGCCTGAAAGCAAGACTGATAATCTAGGTACGTTGTTATATCATGGTAGCTTGAATAATCTAGATAGTTCTCTGCAAGTTGGATAATGTAGGTAGCTTGAATTATCTTTATAGTTATCTTCAAGTTGGATAATGTAGGTAGCTTGAATCATCTTTATAGTTATCTTCAAGTTGGATAATGTAGATAGCTTGAAACAATTCAATCCTTCTTCGTTAACTTTCAAGTGTGGACAATGTAGGTTGCTTGAATCATCTTTTGTTTAAGTTTTAGTCATCTTCTTCAAGTTGGGATAATTAGGTAGCCTAGCTTGAAATACAACATCTGTTAAGTTATCTTCAAGTTTGGAGGAATAATTTAGGTAGCTTTGAATCATCTTTATAGTTATCTTCAAGTTGGACAATGTAGGTAGCTTGAATCATCTTTATAGTTATCTTCAAGTTGGATAATGTAGGTAGCTTGAATCATCTTTATAGTTATCTTCAAGTTGGATAATGTAGGTAGCTTGAATCATCTTTATAGTTATCTTCAAGTTGGATAATCTAGGTAGCTGAATTAATCTAGATGGTAATCTGCAAGTTGGATAATGTAGGTATGTGAGATAATGTATGCAAGATGGATAATCTAGGCAAGTTGGATAATTTAGGCAATTTGGATTATCTAGATACGTTTTGATATCTAGGTAGCTTGAATTATCTAGATAGTAATCTGGAAGTTGGATAATGTAGGCAAGTTGGATAATGTAGGCAAGTTGGATAATCTAGGCAAGTTGGATAATCTAGGCAAGTTGGATAATGTAGACAAGTTGGATAATGTGGGCAAGTTGGATAATGTAGGCAAGTTGGATAATGTAGGCAAGTTGGATAATGTTAGGCAGTTGATAATGTAAGGCAAGTGGGGTAAATGTAAGGCAGGTTGGATAATGTAGGCCAAAGTTGGAATTAAAGGTAGGCAGTGTGGATAATGTAGCAAGTTGGATAAGATGCAATTGGGATAATGTAAGGCAAGTTTGGATTATGGTGGGGGCAAGTTTGGATAATGTAGGCAAGTTGGATAATGTAGGCAAGTTCGATAATGTAGGCAAGTTGGATAATCTAGGCAAGTTGGGAAAGGTGCTCCTGATTTGCTTGATGCTGTCTGTTTTCATGCTGCTGTCTGTTTTCATGCTGCTGTCTGTTTTCATGCTTGCAAATCAATCATATTTATACAACGTCTAATTTGGATAGCGATTAGCCCCCCTGAACCCCCTGAACCCCCCCCCACGGAACCCCCCCCACCGACCTGACCCCGCCTAGCCCTGACCCCCGGGATAGACCCTGCCCCGGAACCCTAGCTATTTTCCGAAGCACATGCGTGCTACAAACATGTTAACCTTGGACTAGGTTTTTCATTTCCAGAGGCCCCGTGTTTGTCTTCCAGATCAGCCCCCCCATTCTTTCACACCACAAACTCACATACCAAACAGCACAAAACACCCACCCACAAACACCACAAACTCCCCTACACACACTCACACACATACTCCCACACACCCACCCGACATTCACAAACCAACCACAAACCCCAAACCCACAACTAAACACACAAAAACAGACACTCACCAACACCCACACAAAAAAAAAACTTTCACTCACCTCCCAAACACAACAAACACACACATGCACACAGACACACACAACACCACCACACGCCCACAAAACACACAGAAACCCACCAACACCCACACACCTTAAGGCCCCCACTCAAGCTCACATTCCAAACACACTAACACACACATGCACACACACTGTTTTCAGATGGCGGTGGAGGCGGCGAAGAGGGTGGAGCGATGGAAGACATTGCGGATTTTGGAGCTGGTGTTGCTGACCTGGCAAGAGCCTGGGTGTCTGATTTGAAGTACTACACAGTGCAGCCCGAGAAGTACCGTCACGAGGTGGCGGAGGAGAGTGAAGGGGAGTTTGAGAATGGCGGAAGGTAAGATCCCTTTTTGATGTTATTTGTTTTTTGTTTCTTATGTAGGAGTAGGTATTACTGACCTGGCATCAGTCTGGGTGTTTGATTTGAAGTACTACACTGTACAGCCAGAGAAGTACCGTCACGAGGTGGCGGAGGCGGAGAAGACGGGGAGTTCGAGAATGGTGGAAGGTAAGATCCCTTTTTGATGTTATTTGATTCTTATGTAGGAGCAGGTGTCGCTGACCTGGCAAGAGTAGGTGTCGCTGACCTGTTAAGAGCAGGTGTTGCTGACCTGGCATGAGCCTGGGTGTCTGGTTTGAAGTACTACACTGTACGGCCAGAGAAGTACCCTCACGAGGTGGCGACGGAGAGTGACAGGGAGTTTGGGGATGGTGGAAGGTAAGGTCCTTCTTTATGTTGTTTGTTATTTGTTTCTTATGTAGGAGCAGGTGTTGCTGACCTGGCAAGAGCAGGTGTTGCTGACCTGGCATGAGCCTGGGTGTCTGGTTCGATGTAGTACACTGTACGGCCAGAGAAGTACCATCACGAGGTGGCGACGGAGAGTGACAGGGAGTTTGGGGATGGTGGAAGGTAAGATCCCTTTTTGATGTTATTTGTTTTTTTATGTAGGAGCAGGTGTTGCTGACCTGGCATCAGCCTGGGTGTCTGAATTGAAGTACTACACTGTACAGCCAGAGAAGTACTGTAACGAGGTGGCGACGGAGAGTGAGGGGGAATTTGGGGATGGTGGCGGGTAAGATCCTTTTTATGTTTTCTGTTTGGGGGTTAATGTTGTAACAGTGTCGCTGACCTGTGGGCAGAGTCACACCTCACCTCGGGTCCGCCCGAACCCACCACCACACACACGGGCACACCACCCCCCATCATACCACCCACAACACACCACACACACCACATCCCACCACCCATCAATAACACACACCACACACCCCACAGCACATGCCCGACGCACCTCATACACACACGCACACACCCCAACCTGCCCCACCACCATCATACACACACCACACACACCACATGCCCACCACCATCATATACACACCACCTGCGTGTAGGATGTCTGGTGACCCAGAGATTATGCTAAGCAGCATCACAGCCACTCACAACACACACAGCACAACTCACACAGCACATGCCCACCACACACACACACACACAGCACATGCCCACCACACACACACACACACACTCATTCACTCACCACACACACACACAGCACATGCCCACCACACACACACACACACACACTCACTCACTCACCACACACACACACACACACTCACCACACACTCACTCACGCACACCCACCCGCTTCACTCACCACTCACAACACACACACCACACACCCTCACTTCACCCCCACTCACCACAACACTCACTCACCACAACACCACAACTCACTCACACACCTCACTCACTTACTCACCACACACACTCACTCACTCACTCACCACACACACACACACACACACTCACCACACACACAGTCACCACACACACACACTCACTCACCACACACACACACACACACGCTCACTCACCACACACACACACACTCACCACACACACACACACACACGCTCACTCAGTCACCACACACGCCACATGCATACAGGATGTCAGAGGATCCAGAGATTGTGCTAACCGCATGCCAACCACACACAGCACAACTCACACAACACACTAACACACACTCCACGCACACCGCAAGCCCACCACCATCTCACACACCACACACACTCCACACATACCACACGCACACACGCCACATGCATAACACACACCACACACGCCACATGCATACAGGATGTCAGGGAATCCAGATATTGTGCTAACCGCATGCCAACAACACACAGCACAACTCACACAACACACGAACACACACTCCGCGCACCACATGTACTGCACACACTCCGCGCACACCTCATGCCCACCACCATCACACTCACCACACACCACATGCACTGTACAAACTCCGTGCACACCGCATGCCCACCACCATCACACTCACCACACACCACATGTACTGCACACACTCCGCGCACACCTCATGCCCACCACCATCACACTCACCACACACACACACACACACACACAACACAATCACCACACACCACATGTACTGCACACACTCCGCGCACACCGCATGCCCACCACCATCACACTCACCACACGCACACTCCACACTCACCTCACACACGCTCACCACACACACACACAACACATTCACACAGACACCAACACCCCTGCACTGCACAAACATGCGCACAACCGCATGCCCACCACCATCACACTCACCACACACCAACATGCACGCACCAAAACTCCTCGCGACTAGCTTCCCATGCCCACCACCATCACACTCACCCCACACCACATCCTGCACCAACTCCGCGCACACCGCAGCCCACCACTCACACTCACCACAAAACACCACATGACTGGCACAAATCTCCGCGCACACCGCATGCACCCCACCACCATCCCACCTCACCCACACACATGCACTGCACAAACTCCGCGCACTAGAAAACCGCATGCCCACCACCATCACACTCACCACACACCACATGCACTGCACACACTCCGCGCACTAACCCGCATGCCCACCAACCATCACACTCACCACACACCACATGCCTGCACACACTCGCGCACGACCGCATGCCCACTACACCATCACCTCACCACACCACCACATGCCCTGCAACAAACTGCACAAACTCCGCGCACCCCGCATGCCACCACCATCTACTCACCACACACCACATGCACTGCACAAACTCCGCGCACACCGCATGCCCACCACCATCACAACTCACCGACACCCACTGCACTGCACAAACTCCGCCGCGGCCAACACGCCTTCCCACACCATCACACTCCACCACAACACCACATGCACTGCACAAAATCCCGCGCACCGAGCTGCCGCATGCCCACCACCATCACACTCACCACACACCACATGCACTGCACAAACTCCGCGCACACCGCATGCCCACCACCATCACACTCACCACACACCACATGCACTGCACAAACTCCGCGCACACCGCATGCCCACCACCATCACACTCACCACACACCACATGCACTGCACAAACTCCGCGCACACCGCATGCCCACCACCATCACACTCACCACACACCACATGCACTGCACAAACTCCGCGCACACCGCATGCCCACCCACCGTATCACACTCCACCAAACACCACATGCACTGACACACTCCGCGACATCCTCATTGCCCTCAATGCCCACCCACCATCACACACTCACCACACCACCACATGTCCTGCACACACTTCACTCCGCGCACAACTCTCCGCCAATGTGCCCCCACCATCACACTTCAACTCACCACCACACCCACTTTACATTCACCCACCTCTCCTCTCACCCCTTCCTGCCCACCACCATCACCCTCACACACCCACACACTTCCACACTCACCTCACACACACTCACCACACACACACACAACACAATCCCCACCACCACATGTACTTCACACCCTCACTTCCGGCACACCTCATTCCACCACCATCACACTCACCACCCACCCACCTCCCCACTCACCTCATCCCCACTCACCACACCCACACACACACCCCCACCAATCACCACACAGCCACAATGTACTTCACACACTCCGCTGCACCCCTCATGCCCACCCCATCTACACTCACCACACCCCCACTCCACACGTCACCTCACACAACTCTCACAGCACACACATCACACAACCAATCCCCACACCCAACCTTGTACTTCACCCACCCACCCGGCACACCTCAGCCCACCACCATCCCACTCCCACACACCACTCCACACTTACGCTCACCCACACCCACACCACCCACACACAACACACCCGTCACCCCACCAATGGCCGACCACCATCACAACACGCCATATGCCTCAGGGTGTCAAGGATGCCAGAGATTTTGGGGGTCTCCCCTTGGGATGGGGATGGAGCTGCAGAAACACAAAATAAGCAGCACGTACAACAGTCACACTCACCCCACACACACAAAATCCACACACCACCACACACATACACCCCACACACGCCATATGCATGCAGGGTGTCAGAGGATGCAGAGATTGGGGTCTCCATGGAAGGGGATGGAGCTGCAGCCCCCCCTCTAAACCGAATGCCCACTGGGAGGAGAGCAGCCAGCCGACGGTTTGGGGCAAGCACAATAGAAAGGAGGGAGTCGGGCGTGTCGAATTCTAGCACCTCCAGCATGAAGTACAGCAGGTGCGTGAGGAGTTTTTTTTTCGGATCCGGAAGTTTTTTTGTTTACTTCATTGTTTTATGCCCCATGGCGTTTTATAGCTTTTTTTAGCAAAACCCAATGCCCACTGGGATAAGGGGAGTCAGCAGACGGTTTGAGGCAAGCACAATGGAAAGGAGGGAGTCGGTGTGTCAAATTCTAGCACCTCGAGCATGAAGTACAGTAGATGCATGAGGAGTCTTTTTCAAGTCTGGAAGTTTTTTTTTACTTCATTGTTTTAGGCCTCCTCCAGGGTAAGTTTGTATGGCTTGTGTACCTTTTCATAGCTTTTTAGGGCAATTTACACGCAACCACATTTTATTTTTATTTTTGAATAGCGGCAATTTGGGCTAAACCGAATGCCCACTGTTTACTTCATTGTTCTAGGCCTGAAGGTCGCGGTTCACCGCGGGGTGCGAGTCTTGATCAGTACTAAGTTGCCCCCAATCGCTTATTCAGACTCCCTGACAAGGAGACTCTTTTATGGTGACTTCTGCTTAGCGCCCGGCTTTCCCCAGTGGTGTCCCTTAACGTAACGTCCTGAGAGTGGCCCTTACTCGATGTTACAATTTCAATTTCATTGCCCCATCGTAAGAACCACAAGCCGAGACGTGCTTGGCATGGACTAGTGGAACCCCGGTAATCATCGTATCCCTCCCGGGGTATGCATATTGTCCAATGCGTGAACTACTAGGACACGAGTACCTGATTGGCATCTGATCAGATGCCAATCAGGTACTCGTGTCCTAGTAGTTCACGCTGACACCCGTTTTATGGCTTTTTTTAGCGAAACCGAAGGCCTGGGATGAGGGGAGCTTGCAGACGTTTTCGGGAAAGCACATTGGGAGGGGGGGAGACGGGTGTGTCAAATTCAAGTACCTCGAGCACGAAGTACAGTAGGTGCGTTGCAGAGTCAGGGTTGCAGTACAATAGATTTTCATTCATCACCCAACCTCTTCCAACCCAACCTTACCCAACCTAATATAACGTAACCCACGCTGGCAACAGATTTCCAACATTTTCCAAGAGAAGCATCTGCAATCAGAGCTGAAGCAATCTCCCCTGCCTAACATTGACCCAACCCAACATAATCTAACCTTACCCAAGCTAACCTAACCCAACCCATCCCAATCTAAGCCACCCCAGCCTAAACCAACCAAACCTAAACCAACCTAAACCAACCTAAACCAACCCAACCTAATGAAACGCACATGGGCAACAGATTGCCAACATGTACCAGGAGGAGCATCTCCAGTTAGAGCTGAAGCAATCCCCCCTGCCTTACATTGACCCAACCCACCCTAACTAAACCTAACTTAACATAACCCAATCCAACCCAACCTAACCCAACCCAACCCAATCTAACCCAACCCAACCCAATCTCACCCACTCCAACGTAACCCAACCCAATCTAACCCACACAGCTTAACCCAACCCAATCTAACCTAACCTAATAAAACCCACACAGGCAACATGTACCAGGAGGAGCATCTTCAGTCACAGCTAAAGCAATCTCCCCTGCCTTACAATGACCCAACCCAACATAATCAAGCCTAATCTAACCTAACCCAACCCAAACTACCCAACCCAACCTAAACCAACCCAACCCAACCCAACCTAAACCAACCCAACCCAACCTAAACCAAAAAACAACCACAAAACCCAACCTAACCCAACCAACCTCAAACCAAACCTAAACAACCTAAACCAACTAAACAACCTAACCAACCTTAACAACATACAAACCAACCCCCCCCCCCACCCCCCAACCATAACCCAACCTAACCCCCCAACCTAACCTCCCAACCTAACCCCACTTAACCCAACCTAACCAACCCTAAACCAACCCACATCATAAAACCAACCCCCAATGAACCCAACCCTAAACGAACCAACCAACCTAAACCAACCTAACCTACCCAACCTAAACAACCCAAACCAACCAACACTAAACAACCATAACCGACCCAACCTAACCCCACTTAACCCAACCTAAACCAACCCAACCTAAACCAACCCAACCTAAACCAACCCAACCTAAACCAACCTTAAACAACCTAAAACAAAACCCAACCCCAACAACCAACCGAAACCAACCCAACTTACTCCAACCAACCCAACCCAACCTGTAACCACCGAAACCAACGTAAACCAAACTGAAACAAAACCCGAAACCAACGCCAACCTAAAACCAACCCAACTAAACCAAACCTAACCACAACTAACCCAACCAAACCCAAACCAACCCCAACGTACCCCAACCCAACCCAACCTAAACCAACCAAAAAACCCAAACGAAACCAACACAAACCAAACCCAACCCACGTACCCCAACCGAACCCAACACGAAACCCCACCCAAACAGACCAAACCTTAACCCAACTGAAACCCAATAACCGAACCCAACTAACCCAAGCTAACCAAAGGAACCCAACAACGAAACCAACCGAAAAACCAACCGAAACCAAACCACCGAAACCCACCCAAACCAACCGAACTAACCCAACGACCCCAACCCAACCGACACAACCCGAAACAAAACCAAACCAACCGAACCAAACCGAAGCCCAAACCGACCAAACCTAAACGGACCCAACCCGAACCCCACGGAACCAACCGAACAAACCGGAAACCAACCCAACCCGAAAACAAACCCAACCTAACCCCAGACCGAACCAAACCGACCCCAACCGAGCCCAAACGGGAAACCCCCCAAACCGGAATCCCAAAACACCGAACCAAGAGAGACCCAAGCGAACCCAGCGACCCAAACCGAAACCAACGAAACGAAACCGAAACCAACCAACCGGAAACCACCCAACCCAACCGAACGAAACCGTAACCAACCGAACCCAACCGAAACCCAACCAAAAGGGACACAAACCGAAACAACCCAAAACCACAACGAAACCCAACGAACCCCCCCAACCGAACCGAACCAACCGAACCCCACCGGAACCCACCGAACCCAACCGAAAACAAACCCAACCGGAAACCAACCCAACGTGAAACCCAAACCGAACACACCGCCCACCGAACCCAAACCAAACAGACCCAACCGAAACAAAACCAAACAATCCCAACCGAAAACCACCAACCGACTGACCGGCCCAACCCAACCCACGTGAACCCAAAGCGAAACCAACCCCAACCGAAACCAACCACCGAAACCAACCCAACCGAAAACCTAACGAACCCAAACCTGAAACCAACCGAACCCCAACCCAACCTAAAACCAACCAACTACCCCAACCTAACCCAGCCCCCAACCTACCTAACAACCAACCTCCTAAACCAACTAAGCACCTTAAAACCACCCCCACCTAAACCAACCCAACCTAACCCAACCTAACCCAACCTAACCCAACCCAACCCAACCCAACTTACCCCAACCTAACCCAACCTACCCAACCTAACCCAACTTAACCCAACCTAACCCAACCTAACCCAATCTAACCCAATCTAACCCAATCTAACCCAACCTAAACCAACCTAAACCAACCTAAACCAACCTAAACCAACCTAAACCAACCCAACCTAAACCCACCCAAACCAACCCAACCTAACCCAACCTAACCCAACCTAACCCAACGTAACCCAACCCAACCTACACAACCTAAACCAACCCAAACCAACCCTACCTAACCCAACCTAACCCAACCTACCCAACCCAACCTAACCCACCTAACCCTACCTAACCCAACCTAAACAACCACCGGAACCACCCAACTAAAACCAACCCAACTTAACCCAACCTAACCAAACCTAACCCCAACCGAACCACAACCCAACCTACCCAACCTAAAACCACCCAAACCACCCCAACCTTAACCCAACCGAAACCTACAAACCTAACCCAACTTAAACCAACCTAAACAAAGCCCACCCCTAAACCACCCAAACCAAACCAACCCAAACCTAACCAACCAACCGAAACCAACCTAAAACAAACCCCTAAACCAAAAACGTTAAATCCAACCCTAAACCAACCTAAACCAACCGACCGTAAACGAACCCAACCTAAACCAACCAACCGAAACCACCGAACCAACGGAACAACCTAAACCAACTTAACCCAACCTAAACCAACCTAAACCAACCCAACCTAAACCAACCCAACCTAAACCAACCCAACCTAAACCAAACCCAACCCTAAACCAACACCCAAACCCAACCGAACCCAACCTAAACCAAACCTAACCCAAACGGAACCCAACCGAAACCAACCCACCGACACCAACCGAAACCAACCAACGGACCCCGACGAACCCAAACCCAACGACCAACCGAACCCAACGGAACCCAACCGAACCCAACCGAAACCGACCCAAACCGACCAACCGCCGAAACCAACCGACCCCAAACCGAACCTAACCCAACCCAACGGAAACCCCCATACCGAAACCAACCAACCGACCAACCGAAACAAACCAACCGGAAACCAAACAGAAACCAACCCAACTTAACCTAAACTGACAGTCCCAACCCAACCTAACCCAACCCAACCTAATGAAAGCCCCGCAGGCAACAGATAGCCAACATGCACTAGGAAGAGCATCTCCAATCATAGCTGAAGCAATCCCCCCTGCCTTACAATAACCCAACCTAACCCAACCCAACCTAAACTAACCTAAACCAACCTAAGCCTAGCTAACCCAACCTAAACCAACCCAACCTAAACCAACCCGACCCAACCCAACCCAACCTAATAAAACCCACACAGGCAACAGGTTGCCAACAGCTACATGGAAGAGCATCTCCAGTCAGAGCTGAAGCGATTCCCCCTGCCTCATTGACCCAACCTAACATAATCAAGCCTAATCTAACCTTGCCCAACCTAAACCAACCCAACCCAACCCAACCTAACCTAACCCACACAGGCAACAGATTGCCAACAGCTGCATGGAAGAGCATCTCCAGTCAGAGCTGAAGCGATTCCCCCTGCCTCATTGACCCAACCTAACATAATCAAGCCTAATCTAACCTTGCCCAACCCAGCCCAACCTAAACCAACCCAACCCAACCCAACCTAACCCAACCCAACCCAACCTAACCTAACCCACACAGGCAACAGATTGCCAACAGCTGCATGGAAGAGCATCTCCAGTCAGAGCTGAAGCGATTCCCCCTGCCTCATTGACCCAACCTAACATAATCAAGCCTAATCTAACCTTGCCCAACCCAGCCCAACCTAAACCAACCCAACCCAACCTAACCTAACCCAACCTAACCTAACCCAACCTAACCTAACGTAACCTAACCCAACCTAACCCAACCCAACCCAACCTAAACAAACCCACACAGGCAACAGATTGCCAACAGCTACATGGAAGAGCATCTCCAGTCAGAGTTGAAACAATCCCCCCTGCCAGGCATTTTCTACACTGCGGGGCTCGCCCCTGCGATCCTCAACGCCGTGGGTATGAACAGGTGGGACAGAAAAGACAGCATTGGTGTTTGTGTGTTTCAGGGGGGGGGTTGGGGGGGGGGGGGGGGAAGCATGGAGGGGCTTGCCCCTGCGATCCTCAACGCCGTGGGTATGAACAGGTAGGTCGGAAAAGACAGACAGCGGGGTGGGTGGGGGGGGGGGGGGGGGGGGGGGGGGGGGGGCATGAGGGTTTGGGTTGTGTGTGTGGTGGTGGTGGTGGTGGTGGTGGTGGGGGGGGGGGGGGGCAGTGCAGGTGTGCTCCTTGCTATCCTCATCGCAGTGGGTCAGAATATGTAGGACAGAAAAGACAGTCAAAATGGTGTTCGTTCTGGGGTGGTGTGTGTGTGGGGTGGGGGGGGGAGGCATGAAGGGGGGGGGGGGGGGGGGGGGGGGGGGGGGGTCATGAGGGGAAAAATAGTGCCTTTGAAAAAGTAGTCCTTGCCCCTGGCAATCCTCAACGCGTGGGTATGAACAGGTAGGTAGGAAAAGGAAAAAGACAGACAGCGTGGTGGGTGTGTGTTGGGGGGGGGGGGGGGGGGGGGGGGACGCTACCCTCCAGTGAGATAGATCCACAAACAGATCATCCTCAGTTTAGGGTTAGGTTTAGGAGATCTGGTTGTGGGAGCTAGCTTCACCGGAGGGTTAGACTTCCCCCGCCGGGAGGGGGGGCTCGCGAGGTGAAAGCATGCGGGCTCGCCCCCTAGATCCTCAAACGGCCGTGGGTACGCCCAGGACGGTCAGAAGACAGTAAGCATGGGGTGAGGGTGGCGGGGACGGGTTGTGTGGGGGGGGGGTAGATGGGGGGGGGGGGGGGGGGAGGTGAAACAGCAGCGCGGGCCGCCCCTGAGATCCTAAACGCCGCGTGGGTGTGTGCACAGGTAGGTCAAAAAGACATTGAGCATGGGGTGGGGGTCAGGTTTTGGTGTGTGTTTGTGGGGGGGGGGGGGCATCATGAGGAAAGCACTGCAGGGCTCGCCCCTGCTATCCTCAAAACGCCGTGGTAAATGACAGGTAGGTCAGAAAAGACCATGTCAGCTGGGGTGGGGGCATGGTTTTGTGTGTGCGGGGGGGATGGGGGGGGGGGGGGGGGGGGGTGAAAAGTAGTGCGGGGCTCGCCCCTGCGATCCTCACGCCGTGGGTGTGTGAACAGGTAGGGGTCTGAAAAGACAGTCGCATGGGCTGGGGTCGGGGTCAGGTATTTTGTGTGTGTGTGTGTGTGTTGTGTGGGGGGGGGGGGTTCATGAGGTTGAAAGCACTGCAGGGCTTCCCCCTGCGATCCTCAACGCCGTGGGTCAGAAAAGGTAGGACAGAAAAGACAGTCAAAATGTGTGTGTGTGTGTGGGTGGGGGGGGGGGGGGGGGGGGGGGGGGGGGGGGGGGTTGTGGGGGGGGTGGGGGGGGGGGGGTGTGGGGGGGGTGGGGGGGGGGGGGGGTGTTGGGGGGGGGGGGTGGGGTGGGGGGGGGTGGGTGGGGGGGGGGTGTTCCTTCCCCCCTCCTGCTAAACCAAATTCCCAAGAACCATCACACATTTCACCTTCATTCACCGTGCCGCGCCACCACCCCACATTTTAATTCCCTTCTCAGGCAGAGGCGTCAGGCCTCACCTCCACCCCCACCCACCTTTCTCCGCACTAATACTACCCCCCACACTCACCCACGACACCCACACATTCCATCACCACCTCCCCTCACCACCACCTGTCACCCCCCCCACCTTCTCCACCACCACCCCACACCACCCCCCCACCATTCCATCACCACCCCCTAAACCCCCACCTTCTCCCACCACACCACACCCCCCACCCACTTCCCATCCCCCCGACCTCCCCCCCTTTTCCACCCAATATCCACCACCCACACAGTTCCATCACCCCCCACCCCACCACCTTCATCACCCCCCCCCACGTCCACCCCAATCATCCACCACCCCCCCTTCACCCCCCCCCACCCCACTCCAATTAATCCACCCCCACCTTCAACCCCCCCACACCCTCCACTATCCACCCCCCCCCCTTCACCCCCCTCCACCCTACCACCCCACTCTCCACCCACCCACCTTCCACCCCCAACACCAAACACACCCCCAACACCCCACCGCCCCCACCACAGGCCCGCTCCACTCAATGTCCCCCACCCCCGCCTTCAACCCCCCACTCACCACCCCAATAATCTAACCACCCGATCTGATCCACCCACCTTCACCCCCAACACACCAATCCACCCCAATATCCACATATCCCACACCCACCTTCACCCCCCCCACCCAACCACTCCAATCTCCCCACCCACCTTCACCCCCAACACACCACCCCAATATCCACCACCCACCTTCACCCCCAACACACCACCCCAATATCCACCACCCACCTTCACCCCCAACACACCACCCCAATATCCACCACCCACCTTCACCCCCAACACACCACCCCAATATCCACCACCCCACCTTCACCCCCAACACCACCCACACCCCCACCTCCCCCACTATCCACCCCCCACCTTCCCCCCCCACCCACACTCCAATTATCCACCACCCCACCTTCCACCCACAATCACACCACTCCAATATCCACCACCCACCTTCACCCCCAAACAACCCCTCCAACCTCCACCACCCCCCTTCCCCCCAACACCCACTCTTCCAATCTCGCACCCCCACCTTCAACCACCCAACCCACGCCCACCCCAATATCCTTCCCCACCCACAACCACCCACCACCAACAACAACAGGTCAAGGCCCCTTTAGCAGGCAGAATCCGGGCCCCCCCTCACCACCCACCACCCCCACCCACACCACCACCACCCCGCACCAACAGGTAGGTCCCCAAGGCAGTCATAGTCAGTCCCCCACCCTCACCACCCACCACCCACACCACCCACCACCCACTCCCCAGGTCAAGGCCCCTAAGCAGGCAGAGTCAGTCCCCACCCTCACCACCCACCACCCACACCACCCACCACCCAACACCAACAGGTCAAGGCCCCTAAGCAGGCAGAGTCATTCCCCACCCTCACCACCCCACCTCTCCATCCCCCCCAAAACGACCCCACCACCCACCTTCACCACCTCCCCTACACATTTACCCCCCCCCCCCCCCGTCCAACACCACCACCACGCCACTTCACCACACACACCACCACTCTCTCCCCCCCCCCACCCCCCCCGCCACCCCACCACCCCCACCAACAGGCAATGCCCCTGAGCAGGCAGAGTCAAGGGAGCAATGGGAGGTTGAGTGCCACCCACAAACAGCAAACCCTCACCCCCACCTTCATCACCCCCACACAGTCATACCACCTCCCCCCCCCCCTAAACCCGCCTCCCACCCCACCCCCCCTATCCAATCCCACAGGCCTTCACTAAATACCCACGCCCAAGTCAAGGTCCCTTAGCAGGCAGAGTCAAGGGAGCAATGGGAGGTTGAGTGCCACACCCTCACCCCCACACACATTCCATCACAACCACACCACCACACCACCACCTCAAAACCACCACCTTCCACCCCCACACATCATACATACCACCTAACCGTAACCACCGACCCCCCCACCCCTGCCCACCCCCTCCACCCCCAGACCCCCACACTTCACTACCACGCCCAAGTCAAGGTCCTAGCAGGCCAGGTCAAGGGAGCAATGGTGAGGTTGAGTGCCACACCCTCACCCCACCTTCACCCCCCCCACATTTCAGCATAACAACCTTCATTCACCCCCAACCCACCAACCAACACATTCACCCCCACACACATTCCATCGAGACCCACCTTAACCCCCAACCCACACAACCGCCACCACATTTTTCACCCCACACCACATGTCCATCCGACCCACCTTAACCCCAAACACCACCCCACATCACCCCCAACCACCACACCTCTCCTCCCCCCCCCCGACCACCCACACCTTCACTACGCACGTCTAAGTCAAGATCCCTTAGCAGGCAGAGTCAAGGGAGCAATAGAAGCTTGAGTGCCACGGGCCGAATCCCTCCTCCAACCCACACACTACGACGCCACCTTCACCACCCCCCTTCAACTCCCCACCTCCACCCCCCCCCGACCACCCCAACCTTAACCACCCACACATTCACCACCAACTTTGTTCCCCCCTTCCAACCCCAGGTCTAGGCCGCTGAGCAGGCAGAGTAATGGGAGCGATGGGAGGTCCAGTGCCACGGGCCGAACTGGCTCGATTCGGCGAAACAACAGGAGAAGCACGGACGGGACTGAAGTCGAGCGGCAGAAATCGGGCTTAGCCCGGGCCGCCAGCCGAGCCCAGCGGGCTATGGCCAGCCAACCTACCATCCGCACCATTCCGGAAGAAGAAAGTGCGTTGCTCGCGGAAGATTCCGTCGATGGCCTAAGCCCCTCCGGCGTGAACCCGGTCTTCAGTCCGGAGGGGGGCGAAGACGGCGGTACAACCGCGACCGGTCAGCTGTCTCCCGACGGTAACGTCCAGGGCGCCGACACATGGGTCCCCGGGCAGTTGGGCAGCAACGCCGGCAGTGCCTACCCGAGCAGCAATGCCCTCGCGGCCATGGGGGAGCAAGGGGATGTCCTTTCGGAGCTACCAGTATTCCCTGCTGATCCGAACGCCCCTGGCCTCTTCCCAGGTAAAGGGGAGGCTATTTTTTCAATTCAGAAAGTGGGTTCTTTATAGCAGCAATTTGGGGGTAACTTGGGCTTGCTCGTCCATGGGGCTGCAAGGGGGTTCATACACGGAGCTAGCGATATTCCCAGCTGATCCGAATGCCCCTGGCCTCTTCCCAGGTAAAGGGGAGGCTATATTTTCAATTCAGAAAGTGGGTTCTTTATAGCGCCAATTGGGGCCAGAACGGGGTCAAAAGTAGCGTAAGGTAGTGGAGGAGCTGGTTAGTATTTCGAGCATGGAGGTAGTCAGGCTTGCTTGCCCATGGGGGCGCAACAGAATGTACACACACGGGGGTAGTCAGGCTTGCTTGCCCATGGGGGCGCAACAAATGTCAAACACGTTGGTAGTCAGGCTTTTGCTTGACCCTGGGGCGCACAGTGTGTGTACACACATGGGGTGCGTGTCAGGTTGCTTGCCCAATGGGGGTAGCGAACGAATGTGCACAACATGGTGGGTATCAGGCTTGCTTTGCCTGGTGCTGCAACGAATGTACACACATGGGGGTAGTCAGGCTTGCTTGCCCATGGGGGCGCAACAGAATGTACACACATGGGGGTAGTCAGGCTTGCTTGCCCATGGGGGCGCAACAGAATGTACACACATGGGGGTAGTCAGGCTTGCTTGCCCATGGGGCCGCAACAGAATGTACTCACAGAGCTACCACTATTTCCTTCCGATCCGAAGGCCCCTGGCCACTTCCCAGGTTAGGGGGAGCTGGGATTTTTTTCAGTTCAGATAGTGGTTTTTTATAGCCTCGATTTGGACCCAAACAGGGTCAGAAGTAGCGAAAGGTAGGGGGGAAGCTGGTCAGCACTTTGAATTCGAATATGGGGTGTACTTGGGTTTGCCCATTGCCGCAAGGGGATATACTTTCGGAGCTCTTGGTACTTCCTGCTGATCCGAACGCCCCTGGCCTGTTCCCAGGTTGGGGGGTGGGGGTGGGGTGTGTGTGTGTGTGGGGGGGGGGGCTATTTTTTCCAGTTCATAAAGTGGGTTCTTTATAGCGGCGATTTGGGGCTTGCTCGTCCATGGGGCTGCTAAGGGATTCATACACAGAGCTAGCGGTACTTCCTTCGGCACCAACCCACCCACCACCACCACCACATGCAGCTTGAACTTTGCGACCCTCCTGTTTGAGCGGGAGTCAACCAAGGTCCAGCTAGCTCCAACTAGCTTCCAACCCGCCCACCCACCCCACCAACCCACCCACCACCACCACCACATGCAGCTTGAACTTTGCCACCCTCCTGTTTGAGCGGGAGTCAACCAAGGTCCAGCTACTCCACTAGCTTCCACCTGCCCACCCACCCCACCAACCCACCCACCACCACCACCACATGCAGCTTGAACTTTGCCACCCTCCTGTTTGAGCGGGAGTCAACCAAGGTCCAGCTAGCTCCAACTAGCTTCCAACCCGCCCACCCACCCCACCAACCCACCCACCACCACCACCACCATCGCCACTTCCCTGGTTAGGGGGAGCTGGGATTTTCCCCAGTTCATAAAGTTTTCGTGTGTATCCCTATTTATGTCAGCATTAGCTGTCTAGTGGCCCTATCTGTCTACCGTTCATCGTAGACTGAAACCTTAGGTGGAGTGTGTTTAGGCCCCCCCCCACCCCCCCAACCCCCCAACCCCGCAACCCCTGTGACATACTGACATGCCCCCCCCCCCCCCTCACACACGCACACGCACACACCCTGTCATGTGCCCCCCCCCCCACCCCCACAGCCACCACCACACCACCCCCCCTTTCAACACAACGCACACACTCACACAAGCACCCTTTCATTTGGCCCACCCCCGCCCCCCCCAACCCCCACCACTCCCTCACACACGCACAAGACTACTCCCCACCCTGTCAATTTTCCACCCCACCCCCACCCCCCCCTCACACACGTCAACCGCACAACACACGCACACACCCTTTCATTGCCCCACCCCCACCCCCCCCCCACCCCCCCCCTCACACCCTCACAACGCACACACCCTGTCTGTTCCCTCCCTGCCCCCCCCCCCCCACCCACCCCACCACCCACGCCCCCTCACACCCTCACAGCCACGGCACACACCCTTTCATGTGCCCCCCCCCACACACACCCAACCCACCCCCCTCAACACAGCACACACCTCTGTCATGTGCCACCCATCCCCCCACCCCCCACCCCCCTCACACACACACGCACACACCCTGTCATGTGCCCCCCACCCCCTACCCCCCACCCCACCCCCCTCACCACCACGCACACGCACACACCCTGTCATGTGCCCCCCACCCCCCCCACCCCCACCCCCTCACACCACACGCACACACGCACACACCTGTCATGTGCCCCCACCCCCCACCCCCCTCACACAACGCACACACGCACACACCCTTGTCATGTGCCCCCACCCCCCCCCCACACCACACACACACACACACACACACAAACACACACACACACACACACACACCACACACCACACACCACCTACACCCCCCCAACCCACTTTATGGGTTTATGCATGGGATGGGATGGCATGTACATGTGTGTGTGTGTGTAAGTGCATGTCCATGTGTGGGTTGGTGGGTGGATGGTTGGGTGGGTGGATGGATGGATTGGTGGGTGGGTGGGTTTATGCCTCCACCAGGGACAGCATCCTTCTAGCTTTTAGGGGCATGAAGGGCCATAGATTTGGGTTCTTCATAGTGGCAGTTTGGGTCAAAATCTGAGCTTATCAGCACTTCAAGATTGAATATTGGGGGTAGGAAGGCTTGCTCGCCCATGGGGGCGCAAGGGGATATACTTTCGGAGTTTAAAGACAAATATACATATATAAATACAGATAATTTATTGCCATATTTATATGTATTTTTTTTTAATTTATATATGTATATTTATATAATATACATAAATATACATATAATTTTTTTTTCGAATGTCTCTGGCCACTTCCCGAATCTCTTCTCCGACCCACACCCCCACCCCCCTTACCCACTCCCCCGACCCACCTCCCACCTCCCCTACCCTCTACCCAGGGGCCTCCCCCCCGAATCTGTCCTCCAACTCACCCACACACCCACTTCCCTGACCCCCTACCTTCTCAGGTGCCTTCGCTCCGAATCTCTCCTCCAGCCCGGAGTCTTCTGTCGACCCCAGCTCCGAGGAGGAGTCCTCCTTCAGCAACCGCCCCTATGAGGTCCCCTCAACAACCCTCCCCTACGAGGCCCCCTCAACAACCCTCCCCTACGAGTCGCCCTTTTCAGCCTTCTCCACCGCCACCTTCCAAAATGACAGCACCTCACCCCATGCCCCCAAACCCAAGTTTAAGCACATTGGGGGGGTGCCTGCGATGTCTTCCAAACGTTTTGGCCCCATGCCTTCAAAGAGGATGTCTACGGCCCTCCCAGTGGCCTTGAGCCACCTCGGAAACATGCCGAGTGGGGAGACGGGGTCTGGTCAGGGGAGGGAGGGGAAGATGATGGATATGCAACAGAATGTGGATGCTGCTGCTAACATTGCCATGGACCAGGTGGGTGATGGGGAACTTGTAGTTGTTTTTGGTGTGGGTTTGGGTTGCTGTGGTGGTGGTGGTGGTGGTAGGTCTGGTGGTGGTGGTGGTAGATCTGGTGGTGGTGGCAGTTGTTTGTCAGTGGTGGTGGTGGTGGTTTTTTTATGCTGCTGCTAACATTGCCATGGACCAGGTGGGTGATGAGGAGCTGGTAATTGTTTCTGGGGGTGGTGGTAGCAGTGGTGGTGGTAGGGGCTCTCAGCCACCTCGGGAACATGCCATAGAATGTAGATGCTGCCGCTAACATTGCCATGGATCAGGTGGTGATGAGGAGCTGGTAATTGTTTCTGGGGGTTGGTGGTAGCAGTGTGTGTGTTAGGGGCTCTCAGCCACCTCGGGAACATGCCATAGAATGTAGATGCTTGCCGCTAACATTGCCATGGATCAGGTGGGTATGAATGAGCTGGTAATTGTTTCTGGGGGTGGTGGTAGCAGTGGTGGTGGTAGGGGCTCTCAGCCACCTCGGGAACATGCCATAGAATGTAGATGCTGCCGCTAACATTGCCATGGATCAGGTGGGTTGATGAGGAGCTGGTAATTGTTTTCTGGGGGTGGTGGTAGCAGTGGGTGGTGGTAGGGGCTCTCAGCCACCCTCGGGAACATGCCATAGAATGTAGATGCTGCCGCTAACATTGCCATGGATCAGGTGGGTGATGAGGAGCTGGTAATTGTTTCTGGGGGTGGTGGTAGCAAGTGGTGGTGGTAGGGGCTCTCAGCCACCCTCGGGAACATGCCATAGAATGTAGATGCTGCCGCTAACATTGCCATGGATCAGGTGGGTGATGAGGAGCTGGTAATTGTTTCTGGGGGTGGTGGTAGCAGTGGTGGTGGTAGGGGCTCTCAGCCACCTCGGGAACATGCCATAGAATGTAGATGCTGCCGCTAACATTGCCATGGATCAGGTGGGTGATGAGGAGCTGGTAATTGTTTCTGGGGGTGGTGGTAGCAGTGGTGGTGGTAGGGGCTCTCAGCCACCTCGGGAACATGCCATAGAATGTAGATGCTGCCGCTAACATTGCCATGGACCAGGTGGGTGATGGGAGCTGGTGATTGGATGGTGGTGGTGGTAGCAGTGGTGGTTGTAGCTGGGGGTGGTGGTAGCAGTGGTGGTGGTAGGGGCTCTCAGCCACCTCTGGAACATGCTGAGTGCGGAGACGGGGTCTGGTCAGGGGAGGGAGGGGAAGATGATGAACATGCAACAGAATGTGGGTGATGGGCAGCTGGTGATTGGATGGTGGTTGGTTTGTGTTGTGGGTGTGGGTTGGTGTAGTGGTGGTGGTGGTGGAATTTTTGTCAGTGGTGGGGGGCTGGTTATTGGATGCTAATGCTAACATTGCCATGGATCATGTGGGTGATGGGGGGCTGGTGGTTGGTGTGTGCTGTGGGTGTAGGTTGGTGTGGTGGTAGTTGTTATGGTGGTTATTTTGGTTGTGGTAGTAGTTGCGGTGGTGCAACACTACCAACGACACAACCAACAACACAACTAACAACAACCACAACAATCAACAACTGCAACCTCAAACACAATATACACCACCTCAAACACCACTACAACCACTACAACCACTACAACCAACAACAACCACAACAATCAACAACTACAACCTCAAACACAACATACACCACCTCAACCACCACTACAACCACTACAACCACTACAACCAACAACAACCACAACGATCAACAACTACAACCTCAAACACAATATACACCACCTCAAACACCACTACAACCACTACAACCACTACAACCAACAACAACCACAACAATCAACAACTACAACCTCAAACACAATATACACCACCTCAACCACCACTACAACCACTACAACCACTACAACCACTACAACCAACAACAACCACAACAATCAACAACTACAACCTCAAACACAATATACACCACCTCAACCACCACTACAACCACTACAACCACTACAACCAACAACAACCACAACAATCAACAACTACTACACCTAAACACAATATACACCACCTCAACCGCCACTACAACCACTACAACCACTACAACCAACAACAACCACAACAATCAACAACTACAACCTCAAACACAATATACACCACCTCAACCACCACTACAACCACTACAACCACTACAACCAACAACAACCACAACAATCAACAACTACAACCTCAAACACAATATGCACCACCTCAACCACCACTACAACCAGCAACACCAGAAGCACCAAAAGCACTACAACCACCACCACAACAAGCACCATCAACAACAACCATAAACTCGACCAGAACCACCACCAACAACAACAACAACCACCACCTCAACTACCTCAACCACTACTACAACCACCACCAACAACAACCACAACCAACCACTACCAATAACACGAACATCACCAAAACCACCGACACCACAAACAACACCGCAACAACCACTAACAACACCAAAACCAGCACAAACACCACCACAAACACCACCACAAACACCAACCACCACTAACACCACCAAAACCACCACCAGCAACAACAACCACCACCTCAACTACCTCAACCACCACTACAAACACAAACACCACCAAGAACAACCACAACCAACCACTACCAACACCAACACCACAAACACCACCAAAACCAGCACAAACACAACCACAAACAGCACAAACAACAACACTACAAACAACACCACAACAACACCACCACCACTGCAAACACCACCACAAACAACACAAACAACACCACAAACAACTCAAACAACACCACTAACAACTCAAACAACACCACTACAAACACAAACAACACCACTACAAACACAAACAACACCACAAACAACACAAACAACACCACAAAAAAACACAAAAAACACCACAACAAACACTAACAGCACCACAAAAAACACAAACAACACCACAAACAACACAAACAACACCACAAAAAACACAAAAACACCACAAAAAACACTAACACCACCACAAAAAACACAAACACAACCACAACCACAGGAAAGGTGCCGAGTGATGGCTCTCAACAACTGCCGTTATTGCCGACCACAACCAACTCAACCACCACAACAACCACAACCACAGGAAAGGTACCGAGTGATGGCTCTCTACAACTGCCGTTATTGCCGACCACAACCAACTCAACCACCGCAACAACCACCACCACAGGAAAGGAATCGAGTGATGGCTCTCTACGAAGCTGCCGTTATTGCCGGCCTCAACCAACTCAACCACAACAACCACCACCACCACCACAGGAAAGAAACCGAGTGATGGCTCTCTACGAAGCTGCCGTTATCGCCGACCAGAATGTGAAGCTGTCAGTCTTCACCACCAGGCCGGCCATCTATTCCCCCCCATTCAACTGGCTGTGCGAGTTCATGAGCACCGTCACCATCATCCTGGGCGTTAACCTCTTGGTGAAGCAAGTATCCCTCGAAGGGCAGCCAGGTGCAGCGCTACAGCCTTTCTATGTCGGACTTTTCATCTGCTTGCTCATCCTAGGCCTAGGTGGACCCACAGGTCTGTCAGTCAACCCAGCGCGTGACCTTGGGCCCCGCCTGGCACATTGGCTGCTTCCCATCCCCAACAAGGGTCCCAGTGAATGGGACTATGGATGGATTCCCCCAACCGCGGCAATTGCTGGTGGTGCAGCTGGAGCTGCCTTGTTCATAGCTATTAGGTTGCTAGACGAGGAGCCTTAGTCATAGTCGAGGAGCCTTAGTCATAGCTATTAGGTTGCTAGACGAGGAGCCTTAGTCATAGCTATTAGGTTGCTAGACGAGGAGCCTTAGTCATAGTCGAGGAGCCTTAGTCATAGCTATTAGGTTGCTAGACGAGGAGCCTTACAGCTTGTTTCCAACCAGTTGGAGGTCCGGTTAAGGATTGTATTTTGGAGGGTTTAGACTCTACCTCTAACCGGACCCTTAACTGGTTGGAAACATTCCACCAGTTAACCAGCCTTTTGCATCTGGCCAGGTCAGTTCAAAATGGGTCAACCTGGCAAATGCGCTCTGCAGCACTTCCTCGCGATTCTAACGCTGATTTCAGCGTTTATTCCGCTTCTTGCCGCTGCTGGTTGCCTCAGGCTGATCAGTCCATAATTGCGTGGCAGGACCGGTGCCCTGCTGCTGCGAATCCATTTTGGTGAAACTGTGCTGTCGATGATGAGTGTCCAAGAAAGAAAGAAAGGATGCGGGACTCCAAAGCATTGTGATTTGTATGAGGCGCGCGCCAACTTCGTGACGTCACCAGATCTAATTCAACAACCAAATGTAACCGCCCCTTAACTTTCTTTTACGGCGGGGGGGGGGGGGGGGGGGGGGGGGGGGGGGGGGGGGGGGGGGGGGGGGGGGGGCGCCGTTGCACTAACCGGGACGGTTGGTCTTAAACCGGACCTCAACTTTTTGTATTTCCGACCAAACACCGGTTAGCACCGAAAATGACGAATTGAACCGCCGCTTAACCAGACCCTAAACTGGTTGGAAACAAGCTGTTAGTCATAGTTGAGGAGCTTTAGTAATAGCTATTAGGTTGCTAGACGAGGAGCCTTAGTCGTAGCTATTAGGTTGCTCGACGAGGAGCCTTAGTCATAGCTATTAGGTTGCTCGACGAGCTGCCCTGTCCATAGCTATGAGTCTGCTAGACTAGGTGTCTCAGCTGATGCTGCTCTGTTCCTAGTGATGAGGTAACTAGACTAGGGGGTTCTTGCTAGACTAGGAACCCAGCGAATGGGAGTATGTCATGACGGTCTCGCAAATACGTACGTTTTGAGCTACTCTGGTCCTGCTAGACCACGAGGTCCTGGCAGATGAGGGTAGGAGTAGTGGTGGTGGTGAGAAGTAGTAGCGGTGGTGGTGGTGGGGAGTAGTGGTTTTTGGCCGAGTCCTCCTGGGGGGTGGAAGCCTCAGAGTCACCCTGTTGCCAGTTTGGTTGTTTGTCGGTATGAACCCTAGCTCTGTCGTAAACCCTGGCTTTGGCCGAGCCTTCCTGGGGGGCGGAAGCCTCAGAGTCACCCTGTTGCCAGTTTGTTTGTTTGTCGGTATGAACCCTAGCTCTGTCGTAAACCCTGGCTTTGGCCGAGCCTTCCTGGGGGACGGAAGCCTCAGAGTCACCCTGTTGCCAGTTTGGTTGTTTGTCGGTATGAACCCTAGCTCTGTCGTAAACCCTGGCTTTGGTCAGATGCTCTCTATTCTGGTGCCACCGATTTCCCGCGTCGCTTGTGACGCGCCTAGGACTTGTTTGGACAACTGGTCTACTGCCTGGGTATAACCTGGGTTAGCCTGGGTTAGCCTGGGTATAACCTGGGTTAGCCTGGGTATAACCAAGGTATAACCTGGGTATAACCTGGGTTAGCCTGGGTATAACCTGGGTTAGCCTGGGTATAACCTGGGTTAGCCTGGGTATAACCTGGGTTAGCCTGGGTATAACCTGGATTGGCCTGGGTATAACCTGGGTTAGCCTGGGTATAACCTGGGTTAGCCTGGGTATAACCTGGGTTAGCCTGGGTATAACCTGGGTTGGCCTGGGTATAACCTGGGTTAGCCTGGGTATAACCTGGGTTAGCCTGGGTATAACCTGGGTTAGCCTGGGTATAACCTGGGTTAGCCTGGGTTAGCCTGGGTATAACCTGGGTTAGCCTGGGTATAACCTGGGTTAGCCTGGGTATAACCTGGGTTAGCCTGGGTATAACATGGATTAGCCTGGGTATAACATGGGTTAGCCTGGGTATAACCTGGGTTAGCCTGGGTATAACCTGGGTTAGCCTGGGTATAACCTGGGTTAGCCTGGGTATAACCTAGGTTAGCCTGGTCTTCTAGCTAAAGCCTATCCCTGTTGTTTTCCAGTAGTTGCCTTTCACAAGTGCAAAGTTGTTATGTAGGGTGGACACAGCTAACTAAATAAAAAACATAAATAAATAAATAAATAGTACGCCTTATTTCGAGGCATGAGGTTGAGGGGCCAGCCCATTTGCTTGCACTGGGGCCGAGCACCACTAGCCGACTAACTTCATTGGATCATCGGATTGTTGGTTGTTTTTTTCAGCCAACTCTGGACTGCTAAAAAGAAAGATAACGCCTGGCTTGGACAATGCTGGTGCTAGCTGGGGGGCTGGGCTTGGGCATCTCTGGGCTGCTAACCGTATTACAATCGGTGCTAGCTGGCTTGGTTTGGACAATGCTGGTGCTAGCTGGGGGCCTAGACCTGGGCATCTCTGGGCTGCTAACCGTATTACAATCCTGAGCTAGCTGGCTTGGCTTGGACAATGCTGGTGCTAGCTGGGGGCCTAGACCTGGGCATCTCTGGGCTGCTAACGGTATTACAATCCTGAGCTAGCTGGCTTGGCTTGGACAATGCTGGTGCTAGCTGGGGGCCTAGACCTGGGCATCTCTGGGCTGCTAACCGTATTACAATCCTGAGCCCCCCCCCCCCCCGTGCTATAAAAAGTTAACTAGGGAGGGTAGTAATGATAACGCCTGGTGGGGCGTGGTATTAAGGGAGGATCGTCTTGCGGCGGTAGGGAATGGGCTGCTACTTTACCTGGACAAAGCTACCATGGCGGTAGACAGCTACCTCGAACACTAAGGCACACCCGTAGGGATTCGAACCCGGCAGCTTTGTCGTCCAAGGAGCTCTGCCACTGAGCCATTCGTTGAACGGGGATACTAGGGAGAGCATTCTAAGCGGCCGTGGCTATTGATTTTAGTGTAGGTGTAAGTCGTGTCGGGGGTGAAGGTCACAGTAGGTGCAACAGTGATTTTACAGTGCAGGTGTGAGTGGTGTCGGGGGTGAAGGGTAGCCCACCTTGTGAACTTTAAATAAATTAAACTTGTTAGCTCAGCATGTATTATATTTTTCTTATGCCCCCCCCCCCCCCCCCCCCCCCCCCCCCCCCCCCCCCCTCATAATTCGTCATCACCACCACCACCACCGTTTGTGGGCCCAGCACTAAATGTACCAAACATGAATCATTTATTTTAAAGGTATTTTAAATATTGCCCCATAGTACCCTTGCAAACACAAACATTAGTTTTTTTTGCTTGTGCCGTATTTATTTTCTCAGCTGCGTTTGGGGCATATTACATGTACTACAGGTAGCACTAGCTGGCACGCGGCTCGTGACTTGGCATGTAGTCGACCATGCCGGTCACGCGTGCCTTATGTAACACGCCAGACTACGGCCAGATGCCGTAGCACAACAAGACGAAACTGAGGTTGTGTCACACATAATAAATAATACTGAGTTGGTCCTTGCCACCTCCGAGTGCCAGGAGTTGTTGGAGCCAACTACCCATAACCCCACCCAAACAACCCCAGGGAAACCCAGCCACACTCACCCACTCCCACGCATCCACCCATTCACACCCCACCCACCCACCCACTCTGCAGTGCTAGTACCACAGTATACCCTCGCGCAGGTTTACCGCCCTATATATACTAGCACCACAATGTAAAGACTCATCTAATTAATCGATATCTCATCTCCTACTGTTAAAATAACCAAGTATTGAACTTGGTTGCATGGCTCCAGCCAGCAATTTGGCTGCTCGCCGTCTTCGGCAGTAAAGAAAATATTTGCCAGGATTTACCACAAACACACACTCATACATAAATAATACCGTTATAATAGTACACGCATCCTCTGCTCAACCCCATCCCCAACCCCACTAACAGTGCCACCTTAACCACCACCACCACCGTCCTCACCCGGACACTCACACCTGTCCCCACCAGCCACATACACCTCTCTCCACCAGCCTCACACACACCTCTCCACACCAGTATCCCACCATCAACCCACCACACACACACACACACACACACACACACAATATGCACCCCAGCTTCCACCCAACTCCCCCCCCCCCCCCCCCCCCCTCGTCACACACACACACATATCCACACCAGTAGTCCACCATCAACCCACCACCACACACACACACTACCTGCACCCCAGCTTCCACCCCACCCCCCCCCCCCCCCCCTCCTCAGTCCACACACACACAACGTCGAGGGGCAGCAATCAGGTTCCACTTGCATACCGGAATTGTAGGCGCTCGTGATCCCCGTTCCGATGAATGGCTCAATGGTTGACCTCCTAGAAAGAACGAAGAAGTTGCCGGGTTCTAATCCCCACGGGTGCGATTTAGTGTTTGCGATCGCTGTCAACTGCTACGGTAGCTTTGCCCAGGTAGAGTAGCAGTCTGTTACCTACCTCCGTCAGAAGGGGCACGAAGTAGCACGAACTCGATTGTTAGGGGTTCAGTTCATAAGCGCTTTTTCTTTCTAAGCCCTTACTATCAAGGTTGGGCAAGTCCCTGTGGCCTATTTGGCCCACCCCTGGACTGAAATTGGAATTGAAATTATTACATCCGTGTAATGAAGTCCCTTTCAGGACGTGTAAGTAAGAACACCACAGCGTATGCCGGAGCTAGCCGTAGTCACCGCCCCCCCTGGACGGTTACATACTTAAATACGTACATATCTTCACGTCCTGTGAGTAACGGTATTACACGGATGTAACAATTTCAATTTCAATTTCAATTTCAATTTCAATTTCAATACGTACATATGTGGGTCAATAGTTAGGGTTTGTAAATGGGTATGTTATTTCGCTCCTCCCCGCTATGTTTTTGTCAAAGCCCTTTTCATGGCATTTTCATTCGTTTTTTGAGTTTACTTCCTGGACCAGGTTCTGAGGTGTATGTTGCCTAAACCCTCACTGTTATATAACTGTCCAGCTACCCCGGCGCTGTTCGGTATTGGCATTGATTTTTGCCGAATTTGTAACAATATATGGGTTTTTTTGCTTTGTGGGTGCTTTTTCTTTTTGTTTAAAGCACAGAGTCTCATACACCCTCGCGGTGTCAAGTAGACTTTTACATGTAATGTAATGTAATGTAATGTAATGTAATGTAACGTAATGTAATGTAATTTCCTCTCTCTTTTACTTGTGGCTGACGGTATGGTCTCGTATTTGAGAGAGGATATTGTTACATACTCAGCAAAAGTCAATGCCGAGACCGTATTTAGAGAGAGGAAATTGTTACATACTCAGCAAAAATCAATGCCGAGACTGAACAGCGCCAGGGCAGCTGGACACTGTGGACAGGTTTATAACAGTGAGGGTTTGGGCAACATACCCCTCAGAACCTGGTCCAGGAGGTAACCTGCCGTATTTGCCTTCTAAACATGGGTTGTCAAGGCCGCCTTTTAAGAGCTCGATGCCTCTCTCCTTGTCTGTCTGGTGGATCGGTGCCTTTTGTGCCTTTTGTGCTGTTCCGTCTCCTTGTGGAATCTCGCTAATTGGGCCACGGGAACTCTCCGCCTGTATACAAAACCGGTATACACTTGAAAAAACACTTGAAAAAAACAACTGAAAAATACACTTGAAAAAACACTTCAAAAAAAAAAAAGGTTTAGGGTTTCAGGGGTCTCCGCCTGTATACAAAACCGGTATACACTTGATTAGCTATTTTCTCCATGCCTTTGTAGTTAACTCTGTTTTTTCGTTAGGCTCTTTAATGTGCACACATGTTATACAAACAGTTACTTCCAGCTTACTCGGATTGTCTCGGAAACAGAGGGGACAAGTTTCCCCTGCTCGGAAACTTGTCATAATCGCCTAACCAGGCCAAGCCAGCCTGGCAGGGCCGGCCAGGGCCAAAAGCTCTGTCCGATGACCCGCCCACCCTGAACCCTGAAGTTTCCGGAGTTCAAAGTTTCCCTCCATCAGCTCGTCCGATCGCGGTCATATAATTTCTTCCAACACGCACGGACTATTCTTGCGATAAATAGACTCTATAGGCAGCCATCGGGTTAGGATTTAGGACCTAGAGCTTCGTAAGAGTCAACTTGAGGCGCACGCCAAAAAATCGCCCGCTTCCTACTGCCCGCCCATCCGCCCATCGAACACTTTCATTCTAACCGACACTACCTTAGTGCTTGGACAAATCTGCTCATCGCTACTCATTCTCTTCCGAATTCCCAGCATTCCCAGTGTTCTCGCATCATCAGCATCTCGTCTCCTAGCAGCAGCACTATCGCAGCAGCAGCAGCAGCAGCAGCAGCAGCAGCATCGATATGAACCGGACTCCGTCACCGCGATTTATCGAGGGGCGCATGCGCAGCCCGTGGACGGCGTGCAGGCAGCGGAAAAAGAACCGCGTCTCTTTGCATCAATCGTCATCATCTAGCGAGGAGCTGTCCGATGGGGACGACCATGCACGTAAGGCCTCCCTACGTCCACTCATCCTCGTCTGTTTAACCGTGTCTCACAGCAGTAGTCGTTATCATCCAACGAGGAGCTGTCCAATGAGGACGACCATGGATGTAAGCCATCCCTCGTGATGGTGAATGTCTTACTGCTGCTGCTGCTGCTGCTGACGATGAACATGGTGTCATGGCGGTGATGATGATGATGATGATGATGATGATGATGATGATGATTGTGATAGTGATCCTGCTGTTACCACCCTACCCACCCACCCCCCATCACCCTTCCCACCCATCCCCCCTCACCATCATCCCACCACACCAGCACCACACCACCCACCACCATCACAGGCACCACACAAGACCATTCATCCATGGAGGAGCTTTGGAACAACATGCAGCTCCTACGTGTAGCTAATAAAGTTCGCTTTGCCGCCGATGTGCATCCCTCTGGGGAAGAATTCCAGCAGCACCAGCACCAGCATCATCATCAGCACCACCAACAGCATCATCATCAGCACCACCAACAGCAGCAGCCTTTTTCAGTTTTTATGCCAACCTCTATGTCCCTGCCCAACTTCCCTGCAGTCACCCTGAAAGGTGGGTTCCCCATAGGCATGTTCATAGCATGGATTTTTGTTTTTGTTGCAAAGTGGGTTTTGATTTTGTTGCGAAAGCGGGTTTGGATTTTGTTGCAAATGTGGATACTTTTTTTGTTGTTGCAAAAGTGGATACTTTTTTTGTTGTTGTAGAAGTGGATACTTTTTTTGTTGTAGAAGTGGATACTTTTTTTGTTGTAGAAGTGGATACTTTTTTTGTTGTAAAAGTGGATACTTTTTTTGTTGTAGCAAAAGTGGATACTTTTTTTGTTGTAAAAGTGGATACTTTTTTTGTTGTAGCAAAAGTGGATACTTTTTTTGTTGTAAAAGTGGATACTTTTGTTGTTGCAAAAGTGGATACTTTTTTTGTTGTAAAAGTGGATACTTTTTTGTTGTAAAAGTGGATACTTTTTTTTGTTGCAAAAGTGTGTTCTGATTTTTGTAGCAAAAGTGGGTTTTGATTTGTTGTTGCGAAAGTGGGTTTTATTTTTTGTTGTAAAAGTGGATATTTTTTTTGTTGTAAAAGTGGATACTTTTGTTGTTGCAAAAGTGGATACTTTTTTTGTTGTAAAAGTGGATACTTTTTTTGATGCAAAAGTGGGTTTTGATTTGTTGTTGCGAAAGTGGGTTTTATTTTTTGTTGCGACAGTGGGTTCCCCTTCCGCACGTGCAGAGCATTTGTTTTCAAATCTGAAAGTGGGATTTTTCTAGCTTGATGGTTTTATGCCTCCTCCAGGGGCAGCGTTTGTCCAACCCACCCACCCAAACAAACCCAACCCACCCAAACAAACCCAACCCACCCAAACAAACCCAACCCACCCAAACAAACCCAACACACCCAAACAAACCCAACACACCCAAACAAACCCAACCCACCCAAACAAACCCAACCCACCCAAACAAACCCAACCCACCCAAACAAACCCAACACACCCAAACCAACCCAACCCACCCAAACAAACCCAACACACCCACCCAAACAAACCCAACACACCCAAACAAACCCAACACACCCAAACAAACCCAACACACCCACCCAAACAAACCCAACCCACCCAAACAAGCCCAACACACCCACCCAACAAAACCAACCCAACACACCCAAACAAACAAACCCAACACACCCACCCAACAATATCAACCCAACACACCCAAACAAACCCAACACACCCACCCAACAATACCAACCCAACACAACCAAACAAATAAACCCAACACACCCACCCAACAATACCAACCCAACACACCCAAACAAACCCAACACACCCACCCAACAATACCAACCCAACACAACCAAACAAACCCAACACACCCACCCAAGAATACCAACCCAACACACCCAAACAAACCCAACACACCCACCCAACAATACCAACCCAACACACCCAAACAAACCCAACACACCCAACAATACCTACCCACCCACCCAAACAAACCCAACACACCCACCCAACAATACCTTTATAGTTAGGGACCGGCAAATCATATGATGCTGACCAAACAGGAGTATGACATCATACAAATATCATATGATTTAATATCATATGATATGATGCCGTAGGCCAAAGTTACCTAGTCAGACCGCCGGCATCGTATGATATCATATGATGACATGATATCATATGATATCATATTGCCTATCCCTATTTATAGTGCCATTTAGGGATTTGTTTTGTTCTTTATAGCCACAATTTGGGGCAAACCGGGGTCAACAGTAGCGCTCGATTATGTAGTGGCAGGATTATAGTGCAGGGTTGGGAGAACTGTTTATGTAGGGTGTTGGGTTGGGTGATGGGAGGGTGGGGGCTAGGTGACAGTGTCGGGTTGGGTGGTGGTAAGACTCTATGAGAAGGATAGCATGATGATGATGATGATGATGATGATGATGATGATGATGATGATGAGGATGATGATGCGAGGATGGGTGATCGTGTAAGGTGTAGGGTTGGGTGGTCTGCTTGTGGTTGCTAGTTGATGGTGTAAGGTTGGGAGGTTGGGTAATTGTGGAGGTAGGGTTGGGTGGTTGGGTGGTTGGGAGGTAGGGTGAAGGTTGGGTGGTTAGGTAATTGTGGAGGTAGGGTGTAGGTAGGGTGTAGGTAGGGTGTAGGTAGGGTGTAGGTTGGGTGGTTGGGAGGTTGGGTAATTGTGGAGGTAGGGTGTAGGTTGGGTGGTTGGGAGGTTGGGTAATTGTGGAGGTAGGGTGTAGGTTGGGTGGTTGGGAGGTTGGGTAATTGTGGAGGTAGGGTGTAGGTTGGGTGGTTAGGTAATTGTGGAGGTAGGGTGTAGGTTGGGTGGTTGGGAGGTTGGGTAATTGTGGAGGTAGGGTGTAGGTTGGGAGGTGTGAGGGTGGGGGTTATGTGACAAGTGTCGGGTTGGTGATAGTAGGACAAAGTGAGCAGGATAGCATGGTGAGGATGGGTGATTGTGTAAGGTGTAGGTTTGGGTGGTGTGCTTGTGGTTGCTGGTTGATGGTGTAGGCTTTCGTGGTGTGGGTGTGGGGACTAGGTGACAAGTGTCGGGTTGGTGATAGTAAGACGACGGGCTAAGGATTGCATGGTGACGGTAGCTGGTTGATGGTGTTGGGTTGGAAGCTTGAGTAATTGTTAGTTGTTTCAGCCAATTCAATGTAAACTGTGTGTTGCTGATCCACTCGGCACTTTTCACCAGCAACTAGGTGCCGGGGTGGATCAGAAACACACCGTCCAACCGAAACCCTCACCCCAGACCCCTCACCTCCCCACCCACCCTCACAGCCCCCACCCCTCACTAATAGAGCATCCCCCCTCACCCCACCCAACCCTCCCGCCCCACCCCATGCACCCCCAACCACCTCCCACCCAACCCCTCACCCACCCCACCCTCCCCAAACCCCACCCGTCACCCCAGACCCCTCACCCCCCCCCGCTCACCCCCCCCCTCCCCCCCCACCCCATCCCCCACCCTCACCCCCCTCAACCCACCCTCAACCCCCACCCCTCACCCCCCCCCCCCCCTCACCCCCACCCCTCACCCCAGACCCCTCACCCCCACCACCCTTCTCCCCGCACCCTTTACCACCCACCCCCTCCCCTCAACCACTCCACGAACCCCCCAGTTTCTACAGCCACTTAAATGTGAACTGTGCACTCTTCACCAACTACTAGGGGCCGGCATATCATACGATGGTGATAAATGCAAGTATGATATCATATGATATCATACAAATTGCATCATACAGTATTGTATATTAATGATAACTTGAACCTAGTCAGCATCATATGATATCATATGATGACATGATACCGTATGATATCATATTGCCTTTCCCTATTTTTCACCAACAACAGGTGGCAGGGCGAATCAGCAATCCATCCCAAACCCCTCACCCCCACCCCTCACCCAAAACCCTCACCCAAACCCCTCACCCCCAACCCCTCACCCCACCCCCTCACCCAATACCCTCACCCAAAACCCTCACCTAAACCCCTCACCCCAACCCTTCACCCCCACTTTTCACCAACAACTAGGTGACGGGGCGAATCGGCAACACACTACCCAGCTGCTGTGCTTCACAAAGGGGGAGGACTTATTCTCAGTGCTGACCCTAGCTTGTCATCAAAAGATCAAAAGCAAATCAGCAATCCACCCAACCCCTCTCCCCACCCGTCCCCCAACCCCCTCCCCTCAACCCTTCACCCCCACTTTTCACCAACAACTAGGTGACGGGGCGAATCGGCAACACACTACCCAGCCTGCCTGGGCTGCTGTGCTTCACAAAGGGGGAGGACTTATTCTCAGTGCTGACCCTAGCTTGTCAACAAAAGATCAAAAGTGAATCAGCAATCCACCCAACCCGTCTCCCCCACCCCTCCCCCAACCCCCTCCCCTCAACCCTTCACCTCCACTTTTCACCAACAACTAGGTGACGGGGCGAATCGGCAACACACTATCCAGCCTGCTGTGCTACACGCAGGGGGAGGACATATTCTCAGTGCTGACCCTAGCTTGTCATCTCTTTCATTTTGCATGCCCACCATGTTAAAGTTCTGCAGTTTTTACATTTTCCGGTTTTCCAGTTGTACCACCACCATTTTACAGTTTTGCAGTTTTTAATATTATTTTAGTTTTGCAGTTGTAAAGCACCATTGGATGAAAAAAATCAAGTACCTTGTGAGCTTTCAAAACGTTTAGTGAATGAGTATAAAAAACATCTAAATTTAAAATTTCAATTATGTCAACTCAAAAATATTTTTTACCAGATTTGATCCAAATTCAAAGAAAAAGTTTATACAAACTTTCAGACAGAAGCATTTGAGGCTCCAGCAATCATTAAGTAAGATAAAACGAAAAGGGCAGCCAAAAAATCTTTTAAAAAAGAACCACCCGGTCCCCTTATTTGATATTTGACTTGTTACATTGAAAAGAGAGATGCTTTAATGAAGGTCCCCAAAACACTCTCTCCAAGGCCTGGGCCACTACTTGTAGCCATACTTGGGGCCACCCTTTTTATAGCCAAATATATAGAAAAAAGTATTATTGTGTTCATCCAACACAAATTGGCCATGCTTTAATAATAATAAGCTAGACCTTAAAGCTAAGTAATAAGCTAGACCTTTTGAACTTAAAAAAATATTATCAATACCGGTAGACGTCGATATTTATTTTTAATATTTTTAAGTTTTTTATTATCACTATTTTCACCCCCTTTTAATGGATAATTCTTTTCTTGAATTTTGTAAAGTACATTTTTATTTAATTGGCTAAAGTCTCCTTTAGAAATTTTTGTTTCTTTTTAATAGGCTTAATTACTTTAAGAATTAACTGTTTATGGGTTATTCTTTATTTTTTAAATGCACATTTGAGTCTTTTAAGAAAACAATTCCTCATAATTTTTTCTTTTAATAAATCCATATAGATCCTTAAATACGACTCGTAGGAAATTGTTTATGAAACCTTCTAACAAATTAACAAAATGTGAAGCGATTGCTTTGAATATCTTTATTATTGAGAACTATAATATAATTTAAAGAATATTTTTAATTTTTGTTGGTAAGATTTAAGTTTTTTTGTTGGTAAGATTTAAAGAATTTCTTTTATAAAGCATCCAAATAAGATACATATTTGAGTTTTTTTATTTAAAAATGTCAGTTCATAATTTTATAGTTTTGCAGATTCTGCAGTCATTTAACTGTGAACTATGCACTTTTCACCAACAACTAGGTGATGGGGCCCATCAGCAATCCACCGTTCAGCCTGCCTGGGCTTCTGTGCTTCACCAAGGGGGAGGACTAAGTCTCAGTGCTGACCCTAGCATCTCTACCTCCACACCAAGGTTAGTCATTTTGCAAACAGTATTTTTGATCTGTTGTGTTGATGTGGCAGTGTGATGGTGGTGGTCTCCGCCCTGACCCTAGCATTTCTACCTCCACACCAAGGTTAGTCATTTTGCAAACAGTATTTTTGATCTGATGTGTAGATGTAGTAGTGTGATGGTGGTGGTCTCCGCCCTGACCCTAGCATCTCTACCTCCACACCAAGGTGAGTCATTCAGTCATTTTGAAAATAGTATTTTTGATGTGTTGGGTAAATGTGGTAGTGTGATGGTGGTGTGCCGCAGTGCTGACCCCAGCAGTTTGACGCCCACACCAAGGAAAGTCATTCAGCCATTATACAAACAATTATCTTGATATGTTGTGTTGATGTGGCAGTGTGTTGTTGTGCCTCAGAACTGACCCTAGCACCTCTCCGCCAAGCCATTCTGCAAACAATTATCTTGATATGTTGTGTTGATGTGGCAGTGTGATGGTGGTGGTCAAGGTGCTGACCCTAGCACCTCTACGCCCACACCATGGTAAGTCATTCTGCAAACAATTATCTTGGATATGTTGTGTTGATGTGGCAGTGTGATGGTGGTGGTCAAGGTGCTGACCCTAGCACCTCTACGCCCACACCATGGTAAGTCATTCTGCAAACAGTTATTTTGATATGTTGTGTTGATGTGGCAGTGTGATGGTGGTGGTCAAGGTGCTGACCCTAGCACCTCTACGCCCACACCATGGTAAGTCATTCTGCAAACAGTTATCTTGATCTGTTGTGTTGATGTGGCAGTGTGATGGTGGTGGTCAAGGTGCTGACCCTAGCCACCTCTACGCCCACACCATGGTAAGTCATTCTGCAAACAGTTATTTTGATAATGTTATGTTGATAGTGGCAGTGTGATGGTGGTGGTCAAGGTGCTGACCCTAGCACTCTACGCCCACACCATGGTAAGTCATTCTGCAAACAGTTATCTTGATATGTTGTGTTGATGTGGCAGTGTGATGGTGGTGGTCAAGGTGCTGACCCTAGCACCTCTACGCCCACACCATGGTAAGTCATTCTGCAAACAGTTATTTTGATATGTTGTGTTGATGTGGCAGTGTGATGGTGGTGGTCAAGGTGCTGACCCTAGCACCTCTACGCCCACACCATGGTAAGTCATTCTGCAAACAGTTATTTGATCTGTTGTGTTGATGTGGCAGTGTGATGGTGGTGGTCAAGGTGCTGACCCTAGCACCCTCTACGCCCACACCATGGTAAGTCATTCTGCAAACAGTTATTTTGATCTGTTGTGTTGATGTGGCAGTGTGATGGTGGTGGTCAAGGTGCTGACCCTAGCACCTCTACGCCCACACCATGGTAAGTCATTCTGCAAACAGTTATTTTGATATGTTGTGTTGATGTGGCAGTGTGATGGTGGTGGTCAAGGTGCTGACCCAAGCACCTCTACGCCCACACCTGTTGTGTTGATGTGGCAGTGTGATGGTGGTGGTCAAGGTGCTGACCCTAGCACCTCTACGCCCACACCATGGTAAGTCATTCTGCAAACAGTTATTTTGATCTGTTGTGTTGATGTGGCAGTGTGATGGTGGTGGTCAAGGTGCTGACCCTAGCACCTCTACGCCCACACCATGGTAAGTCATTCTGCAAACAGTTATTTTGATATGTTGTGTTGATGTGGCAGTGTGATGGTGGTGGTCAAGGTGCTGACCCTAGCACCTCTACGGCCACACCATGGTAAGTCATTCTGCAAACAAGTTATCTTGATATGTTGTGTTGATGTGGCAGTGTGATGGTGGTGGTCAAGGTGCTGACCCTAGCACCTCTACGCCCACACCATGGTAAGTCATTCTGCAAACAATTATCTTGATCTGTTGTGTTGATGTGGCAGTGTGATGGTGGTGGTCAAGGTGCTGACCCTAGCACCTCTACGCCCACACCATGGTAAGTCATTCTGCAAACAGTCATCTTGATCTGTTGTGTTGATGTGGCAGTGTGATGGTGGTGGTCAAGGTGCTGACCCTAGCACCTCTACGCCCACACCATGGTAAGTCATTCTGCAAACAATTTATCTTGATATGTTGTGTTGATGTGGCAGTGTGATGGTGGTGGTCAAGGTGCTGACCCTAGCACCTCTACGCCCACACCATGGTAAGTCATTCTGCAAACAATTATTTTGATCTGTTGTGTTGATGTGGCAGTGTGATGGTGGTGGTCAAGGTGCTGACCCTAGCACCTCTACGCCCACACCATGGTAAGTCATTCTGCAAACAGTTATTTTGATATGTTGTGTTGATGTGGCAGTGTGATGGTGGTGGTCAAGGTGCTGACCCTAGCACCTCTACGCCCACACCATGGTAAGTCATTCTGCAAACAATTATCTTGATCTGTTGCGTTGATGTGGCAGTGTGATGGTGGTGGTCAAGGTGCTGACCCTAGCACCTCTACGCCCACACCATGGTAAGTCATTCTGCAAACAGTTATTTTGATATGTTGTGTTGATGTGGCAGTGTGATGGTGGTGGTCAAGGTGCTGACCCTAGCACCTCTACGCCCACACCATGGTAAGTCATTCTGCAAACAGTTATTTGATATGTTGTGTTGATGTGGCAGTGTGATGGTGGTGGTCAAGGTGCTGACCCTAGCACCTCTACGCCACACCATGGTAAGTCATTCTGCAAACAGTTATTTTGATCTGTTGTGTTGATGTGGCAGTGTGATGGTGGTGGTCAAGGTGCTGACCCTAGCACCTCTACGCCCACACCATGGTAAGTCATTCTGCAAACAGTTATTTGATATGTTGTGTTGATGTGGCAGTGTGATGGTGGTGGTCAAGGTGCTGACCCTAGCAACCTCTACGCCCACACCATGGTAAGTCATTCTGCAAACAGTTATTTTGATATGTTGTGTTGATGTGGCAGTGTGATGTGGGTGGTCAAGTGCTGACCCTAGCACCTCTACCTACTCCCACAACCATGTTAAGTCCCATTCGGCCACACAGTTATTTTGATAGTTGTTGTTGATGTTGGCAGTGTGATGGTGGTGGTCAAGGTGCTGACCCTAGCAACCTCTAGACGCTCACAAACCCATTAAGTCATTCTGCAAACATATTGATCTGTTGTTTGAAGTGGGGGATGGTGGTGGTGCAAGGTGCGACCCTATCACCTCTACGCCCACCCATGGTAAGTCATTCTGCAAACAGTTATCTTGATATGTTGTGTTGATGTGGCAGTGTGATGGTGGTGGTCAAGGTTGGCTGACCCTAGCACCTCTACGCTCACACCATGGTAAGTCATTCTGCAAACAGTTATTTTGATCTGTTGTGTTGATGTGGCAGTGTGATGGTGGTGGTCAAGTGCTGACCCTAGCACCGTCCGTCTCCCCACAACCATGGTAAGTTCAGTCATTCTGCAAACAGTATCTTGATCTGTTGTGTTGATGTGGCAGTGTGATGGTGGTGGTCAAGGTGCTGACCCTAGCACCTCTACGCCACACCATGGTAAGTCATTCTGCCAAACAGTTATTTTGATATGTTGTGTTGATGTGGCAGTGTGATGGTGGTGGTCAAGGTGCTGACCCTAGCACCTCTACGCCCACACCATGGTAAGTCATTCTGCAAACAGTTATTTTGATCTGTTGTGTTGATGTGGCAGTGTGATGGTGGTGGTCAAGGTGCTGACCCTAGCACCTCTACGCCCACACCATGGTAAGTCATTCTGCAAAAGTTATTTTGATATGTTGTGTTGATTGTGGCAGTGTGATGGTGGTGGTCAAGGTGCTGACCCTAGCACCTCTACGCCCACACCATGGTAAGTCATTCTGCAAACAGTTATTTGTATCTGTTGTGTTGATGTGGCAGTGTGATGGTGGTGGTCAAGGTGCTGACCCTAGCACCTCTACGGCCCACACCATGGTAAGTCATTCTGCAACAGTTATTTTGATATGTTGTGTTGATGTGGCAGTGTGATGGTGGTGGTCAAGGTGCTGACCCTAGCACCTCTACGCCACACCATGGTAAGTCATTCTGCAAACAGTTATTTTGATATGTTGTGTTGATGTGGCAGTGTGATGGTGGTGGTCAAGGTGCTGACCCTAGCACCTCTACGCCCACACCATGGTAAGTCATTCTGCAAACAGTTATTTTGATCTGTTGTGTTGATGTGGCAGTGTGATGGTGGTGGTCAAGGTGCTGACCCTAGCACCTCTACGCCCACACCATGGTAAGTCATTCTGCAAACAGTTATTTTGATCTGTTGTGTTGATGTGGCAGTGTGATGGTGGTGGTCAAGGTGCTGACCCTAGCACCTCTACGCCCACACCATGGTAAGTCATTCTGCAAACAGTTATCTTGATCTGTTGTGTTGATGTGGCAGTGTGATGGTGGTGGTCAAGGTGCTGACCCTAGCACCTCTACGCCCACACCATGGTAAGTCATTCTGCAAACAATTATCTTGATCTGTTGTGTTGATGTGGCAGTGTGATGGTGGTGGTCAAGGTGCTGACCCTAGCACCTCTACGGCCACACCATGGTAAGTCATTCTGCAAACAGTTATTTTTATATGTTGTGTTGATGTGGCAGTGTGATGGTGGTGGTCAAGGTGCTGACCCTAGCACCTCTACGCCCACACCATGGTAAGTGATTCTGCAAACAGTTATTTTGATCTGTTGTGTTGATGTGGCAGTGTGATGGTGGTGGTCAAGGTGCTGACCCTAGCACCTCTACGCCCACACCATGGTAAGTCATTCTGCAAACAGTTATTTTGATATGTTGTGTTGATGTGGCAGTGTGATGGTGGTGGTCAAGGTGCTGACCCTAGCACCTCTACGCCCACACCATGGTAAGTCATTCTGCAAACAATTATCTTGATCTGTTGTGTTGATGTGGCAGTGTGGTGGTGGTGGTCAAGGTGCTGACCCTAGCTTCTCTACCTCAACGCCAAGTTAACTCATTCTGTCTTGTTTTGCCCTAAATGGCACTAAGAAGCTAGAAAAGGCTATAAAAGCTTTTAAAAGCAGTCCCTGAAGGAGGCCCCAAACCATACAGCTAGAAAAACCCACTTTCAGATTTGAAAAAAGGCCCTGGTGTGATGGTGGTGGTCTCAGTGCTGACCCTAGCACCTCTACGTCCACACCAAAGCACCACTACCCTACACCAGGCACATCAACCACACAGCAAGGTGCGGACGACAGCCATTGAGAGAGAACGGCATCTCGCTGCCTTGTCCTGTCGCGTGTTGGGGTGTACCTGGAATGCCGTGGTTGGTTGGATGTGTTGGTTAGTTCGGTTCCTGGTTTGGGGTTCCGGTTTCTCTCTAGTATGGTTGGATGTGTTGGTTAGTTCGGTTCCTGGTTTGGGGTTCCGGTTTCTCTCTAGTATGGTTGGATGTGTTGGTTAGTTCGGTTCCTGGTTTGGGGTTCCGGTTCTGTCTAGTATGGTTGGATGTGTTGGTTAGTTCGGTTCCTGGTTTGGGGTTCCGGTTCTGTCTAGTATGGCGTGGTAGACCTTCCCATCCTTCTTCTTAATGTAAGGTCAACAGATGTCCCTATTCCCGTTCGCTCCTCACTCTCTCCTCGTCATGGCCCATCATAAGAGCGTTCTGTCACAGCCAAGCCCGCAAAAGCAAGTGGCAAATGTCAAGGTTCACTCTCCCTCTCCCCCCCACCCCTACCACCTTCACCCCCACCACCCCACTTCTCCAACCCCCCACCCCCCTCACCCTCACCCCCCACATCCACCACCTTCACCCCCCACCACCCCACTTCTCCAACCCCCCACCCCCCACCACCCTCACCCTCACCCCCCACATCCATCACCTTCACCCCCCACCACCCCACTTCTCCAAACCTCCAGACATGAAGGTGCCGACGACAGCCACATCCGCACAAGCAAGCGGCAAATGTCACAGTTCGCTGCTCCTTGCATCCCAGCTCTCCCCCCCCCCCCCCCACCACCACCACCACCTTCACCCCCCACCACCCCACTTGTCCAAACCTCCAAGTATGGTGCAGACGATACCCACATCTGCACAAGCAAGCGGCAAATGTCAAGGTTCGCCTCCCCCCCCCCCCCCCCCCCCCCCACCCCTACCACCTTCATTCTCACCACCCCACTTCTCCAAACCTCCAGGCATGAAAGTGCGGCAACAGCCACGTCTGCACAAGCAAGCGGCAAACGTCACGGTCCTCTGCCCCTCGCATCCCAGCTCCCAACCCCCCACCACCTTTACCCACCACCCACCACCTCCACCCCCCTCACTCTCACCCCCCACCACCTTCATCCCCACCACCCCACTTCTCCAAACCTCCAGACATGAAGGTGCGGACGACAGCCACGTCTGCACAAGCAAGCGGCAAATGTCACGGTTCTCTGCTCCTTGCATCCCAGCTCCCACCCCACCCCCACCTTCACCCCCCTCACCCCCACCCCACTTTTATCCCCGTCACCCCCCAGTCCCCAGCCCCACCCTCCCCCCTCACCTTCACCCCCCACCACCTTCACCCCCACCACCTCCACCACCAGGCATGAAGGTGTGGACGACAGCCACGTCTGCACAAGCCAGCGGCAAACGTCACGGTCCTCTGCCCCTCGCATCCCAGCTCCCACCCCCACCATCACCTTTACCCCCACCACCACCCCCCTCACCCTCACCCCCCACCACCTTCACCCCCACCACCCCACTTGTCCACCCCCCACCACCCCACTTGTCCAAACCTCCAAGTATGAAGGTGCAGACGACACCCACATCTGCACAAGTAAGCGGCAAACGTCAAGGTTCGCCCTCCCCCCACCCCCCAACCCCCCCCACCCCTACCACCTTCATTCTCACCACCCCACTTCTCCAAATCTCCAGGCATGAAAGTGCGGACGACAGCCACGTCTGCACAAGCCAGCGGCAAACGTCACGGTCCTCTGCCCCTCGCATCCCAGCTCCCACCCCACCACCACCTTTACCCCCACCACCACCTCCACCCCCCTCACCCTCACCCCCCACCACCTCCACCTCCACCACCAGGCATTAAGGTGCGGATGAAAGCCACGTCTGCACAAGCAAGCGGCAAATGTCACGGTCCTTTGCCCCTCGCATCCCAGCTCCCACCCCACTTTCACCCCCCTCACCTTCACCCCCACCACCTCCACCTCCACCTCCACCACCAGGCATGAAGGTGCGGATGACAGCCACGTTTGCACAAGCAAGCGGCACATGTCACGGTTCACTGCTCCTTGCATCCCAGCTACCACCCCACCACCACCTTTGTCCCCCTCACCCCCACCACCACCTTCGCCCCTCTCACCACCACCCCACTTCTCCAAACCTCCAGGCATGAAGGTGCGGGCGACAACCAGGTATGCACAAGCAAGCGGTAAATATCACGGTTTGCTGCTCCTTGCATCCCAGCTCCCACCCCACCACCACCTTTGCCCCCCTCACCCCCCCCCCACCACCTTCGCCCCTCTCACCACCACCCACCACCACCCCACTTCTCCAAACCTCCAGGCATGAAGGTGTGGACGACAGCCACGTCTGCACAAGCAAGCGGCACATGTCACAGTTCGCTGCTCCTTGCATCCCAGCTCCCACCCCACCACCACCTTTGCCCCCCTCACCCCCCCCCCACCACCTTCGCCCCTCTCACCACCACCCACCACCACCCCACTTCTCCAAACCTCCAGGCATGAAGGTGTGGACGACAGCCACGTCTGCACAAGCAAGCGGCACATGTCACAGTTCGCTGCTCCTTGCATCCCAGCTCCCACCCCTCCCTGGGTAGCCCCCTCCACCTCCCTCCAGCCCATGACCGTCCCCCCTCCCTTACACGCCTCCGGTGACCTCCTCATGCCCATCCCGGCCTCTCTTTCGGACCTGCCAGCCCAGCATTGCCAGCCAAGGCGCCTAAAGAGGCAGATCAGTCCTGTTTCTGCCCAACTGCGTTCAACGCCCCATGTTAGCCTAAGACCCTCGCGGTTCTCTGCCGCCCCTGACCCCGAAGACGATGGTCCTCGCTGGCAGGCATTGGGCGACTTGAGGGGAGGTGGGCTGCTGGACGGCGACCTCGACGAGACAGCTGGGAGGGATGCCGGCCCTAGCTGGAACAGCGGTTCTAGCTGGTGCAGTTTCGAGGAGGCTGGACGGCCTGTCGTAGAAGACATTAACATCGCCCTTGATCATGCTGACGTGGCAGGTCAGCTGCGTGGCGCTAGCGAGGGGTGCGGCCGGTCGATGGGTGCGGCCGGTCGACCGGGTGATGCCAGCGAGGGTTGCATGGGGGACAATGAGACTGGGGATGAGGACAACAACAGCGATTTCGGATTCCGAATCTCGACCATCATCGGAATGGACCGACCCGGAACACAGGCGTGTGCCTCCACGCCTGCTTGTAAGGATAGCGAGCTGAGCGAGGGTCTGGATAGGGTTGAGGACATGGAGGGTGTCGCCATTCGGCTGATGCTACTTGAGGCTGACTTTCAAACACCCACTCACTATCCAGCCAGTGAGTGCTCTCATATGTGCTTGATATGATAATTTTTATGCACCCCAATCCCTCAGCTCCACCCCAACCCTCACCCCACCCCCTCACCCCCCTTCCCAGAACCCCTCATCCAATCCCTCACCCCCCTCCCCAGAACCCCTCACCCAACCCCTCACCCCCCTCCCCAGAACCCCTCACCCCGCTCCCCCTCACCCCCCTCCCCAGAACCCCTCATCCAACCCCTCACCCCGCTCCCCCTCCCCCCCCTCCCCAGAACCCCTCCCCCCCACCTTTCAAGTAGCCACTGCAGAAATCGAGCGAGTGCTCTCATTTATAATTGATATGATCATTAATACTCAATATCATCAGTTATACTCAATATCATCATTTAAACTTGATATGATAATTTATGCGCAATATCATCATTTGAACTCAATATCATCATTTACACTTGATATTAGTGTGTGTGTGTGGGGCAGGAAGCAGTGTCTTTTTTTTCAGAAATCTGGGGGTCATTTTGGTAGCCACAAGTGGCGACCAAAGCCTCATTCTGGGACGGTGCAGTAGCACCGTCTGTAGAGCGCAAAGCGCTCGGCGCGAAGCGCCGATTCTTATAAGGGGGGTACGGGGGGCGTAGCCCCCCGGGATTTTTTTTGGGGGGGGGGCTTAGAAAACATGCATTTTGCGCATGGATGACATATGTTACACTGGTTTGTAACAACTTTGTCAAGCCTCTAGATGTACAGAAAAATCATCACTGGGTCTAGTACTACAACCTAGCCCCAACATTCCAGCCGAGCTAAAACATACTCACTATTAAGTTATCATCAATACACATTCCTTGCGCATCATAAGAAAAGGGTCTACTCGATCATTTCACATCATGCAAAATGTGATACTATCAATTGTGGTGTTAGCATTGGGGTGGGGGTGGGGGTGGGGGTGGGGGTGGGGGGGGTCTTCACACACATACACCCTCATCACACCTGTCTCCTGTGTTGGTGCAACCTCTGCTGGCATGGCCTAGACCCGGGGCCTAGACCTCTGTCCAAGCAATTTCCCTAAGGCAGGGGTTGAGGGGGAGGGGGGCGCGCCCAAGGTCCGACTTCTCCCATGAATTCGACGTTTAGAGATGGTGGCGGAGCTTAGCTAGGACGTTGGGATAGGGTTGGGTGGTGCGAATAGACTCGCATGGCCCTTCTAACGGGTTTCAAAGGAGTAGTCGCGACTGGATTGAAGACGACCGACAAACTTGTCATTGCCGCGACTGCGCTTGGTAGATACCGCCTGCGCAATAATCAACATATCAACAAACTAAGCTTGACAGGAACGGTGCCCACCCCAGACCCCTGGTGGAAGTTGGAACGCGGGAGTAACTCCACGGGCTGCACTACTGTACTTTCTGGCTTGGGCAGTTGGCCTCAGGGGTCACTTTCAGTTCTTTCCGGTCTGACCAGAGCTGGCTTAGTCGCTTAGAGCTAGCTAGCTAGCTGGGCCGGGCTGGGCCTGTGCGACCCAGGTGCGACCAAGTTGGCGACCCAGGGCACAAATCACTTACTCGCGGTCGCATTTGTGGCGACCAAGGGCCGATTTCGCCTTAAACTCGCACACCTGAGGGTCGCATGGTGGTCGCCACTGGGTCGCCGATTTGGCGACGGGTCGCACAAAAAAAAAACTGGCAGGAAGACAGATTTTGGACAGCATGTTCAAAACGGTGTCCGATTCAGATGGGAGTTGGAATTGTGAATTTATACTCGATATCATCATTCATACTCGATATCATTATTTATAATTAATATGATCATTTATACTTGATATGATCATATGTACTTGATATGATCATTTATCAATTTGTATGCGCAATATCATGATTTATAATTAATATGATCATTTGTACTTGATATGATCATATGTATCATGTCTGCAGGGTACTTCCAAGCGCGCGCGCTGCCTTTGTGAGCCCCACTGCGCGTTTCGCGGAGTTTTTTGCCACCCCCTGTGGGCATCAAGCAATTTTTGCGTTTTTTTGCACTACAAAGTGCAGTTTTGTTTTTTCAAGTGCGATAAAGCGCTGGCCAATTTGGTCAATGGAAGTCACACCCCTTATCCCAACCCCTACCTCCAACCCCTCACCCACACCCACCCCTCACCCAAACCTCTCACACCCACTTTTCAATTAGCAGTTGCAGAAATGCAGGGCAGAACACACCCCTCACTCCAACCCCTCACACCCTCCCTCACACCCCTTACCCCCCTCCCTCACACCCCTCACCCCCTCCCTCACACCCCTCACCCCCTCCCTCACACCCCTCACCCCCTCCCTCACACCCCTCACCCCCTCCCTCACACCCACTTGTCAGTTAGCAGTTGCAGAAATGCAGGGCAGAACACACCCCTCCCCTTCTCCCACCATCAAGCGTCGAAGGAACGCCACGCCCACCTGAGGCGCCCCGTTGGCTGCGCCAACCTGGCAGAAGCCTACGCCAGCCTGGCAGGGCCCTGCGGAGCCACGCCAGCCCGCCTGCGTCAATCCCCCCAGGTGTATGAAGAGCTAGCTGGCGGGTTGTCCTATCCTCATGCAACCACTCCAGTAGGCTGGGACCAAGACTTGCACCACCCCCACCAGGTGTATGAAGAGTTGGCTGGGGTCTTAGCCCAAGCCTATGCTCGGGCCACCATGCCAGTGTGGCGGGACCAAGCCTGTGCTCATGCCACACCAGGGGGCTACGCCCAAGCCTACGCTCAGGCCACCCCAGGGGTGCGGGACCAAGACTTGCAACATGTTAGGGACCAAGCCTGTGCTCATGCCATGCCAGGGGGCTGCGCCCAAGCCTATGATCAGTCCACCCCAGGGGGGCGGGGCCAAGCCAGTGCTCGTGCCATGCCAGGGGGCTACGCCCAAGCCTATGATCAGTCCACCCCAGGGGGGCGGGGCCAAGCCAGTGCTCGTGCCATGCCAGGGGGCTACGCCCAAGCCTATGATCAGTCCACCCCTGGGGGGCGGGACCAAGACAGTCCAGAGTGTGGTGGTTTCAGGCTTCGGCGGAGGGGTGTGTGCCTTGACTCAGAAGACGAGGAGTGTGGAGAGTCGGGCAACTCGTGTTTGTTGCCGATGGTGGAGCAGCTCGGCTCCATTGAGGAATTCAACCACCAGGTAAGGGGAAGCATTAAAAGCACCCAACCGCGCACACCCACACACACTCCTCCCCCACACCTTCACCCCCCACCCTCCCCCACCCCCACCTTCATTACCCACACCTTCACCCCCCACCCTCTCCCACCCACACCTACACCACCCTCCCTCCAACCACCCACTACTTCACCCCCCAACCTCCCCCACCCACACCTTCGACCCTCCGACCTCCCCCACCCACCACCCTCCCCCACCCACAACCTCCCCCACCCACACCTTCACCCCCAACATCCCCCCACCCCCACCTTCACCCCCCGACCTCCCCCACACACACCTTCACCACACACATCCTTCACCACCCACACCTCCACCCCCCACCCTCCCCCACCCACACCTTCACCCCCGACCTCCCCCACCCCCACCCTCCCCCTCCCCCACCCACACCTTCACCCCCAACCTCCCCCCACCCACACCTTCATCCCCAACCTCCCCCACGCACACCTTCAAACACCCACCCTTCCAACTAAGCAGCTGTGTCCCTTTGAGAACTTCACCACAGGTAAAGAAGCATTAAAGCGCCCCCGGTGACACACCCACACACTCCGCTTCCCCACCTTCACCCCCCCAACCTCCCCCCTCCACCCTCCCCCCACCCACACTCACTCACCCCCACCCCCCCACCCACATCCTCACACCCCACCCTCCCCCACCCCCACCTTCACATCATCCCCCCCCACCCCACCCCCACCCCCACACCTCTCACCCCCCACCCCCCCCCCACCCACACCTTCACCCCCCCCCACCCCCCCCCCGACACTTCACCACCCACCCTTCACCCCCCCCCCCACCCTCCCCCACCCCCACCTCCCCCCCCCACACCTCCCCCCACCCCCACCCTTCCCACCCCCCAACCTTCCCCCCCCACACCTTTCACCCCACCCCTTCCCCCCCCCCCCTCCCCCCCACCCTCCCCCCCCCCCCCCCCCCTCCCCGTCCCCCCCCCTCCTCCCCCCCCCCTCCCACCCCCACCCTCCCCCCCCCCCACACCTTCCCCCACCCCACTTCACCCCCCCCTCCTACCCACACCTTCACCCCCCCACCCCCCCCATCACCCCTCCCCCCACCCCGCAGCCTCCCCCCCCCCCATTCCACGCCCCCCCTCCCCCACCCACACCTCACCACCCCACCCTTCACCACACCACACTACCACACACACTCCCACCCACACCTTCACCCCACCCCCCCCCCCACAACCTTCACCACCCACACCTTCACCACCCCACCTTCAACCCCAAAACCCCCAACCTCCCCCACCCACACCTTCACCCCCCACACCTTCACCCCACCCACCTTCCCACCCACCCACAACCTTCACCCCCCAACCCTCCCCCCCCCCCACAACCTTCAACCCCCACCCTCCCCACCACAACCTTCACCACCACAACTTTCACCACCCAACCTCCCCCCCCCTCACCTTCACCACCCACACCTTCACCACCCAACCTCCCCCCCCCAACCTCACCCACCCCACCTTCATCCACCCCCAACCCCCCACACACTCAACCCCACCTCCACCCCTTCACCACCCCACCTCCCCCCAACCCCACCACCTCACCTTCAACCCACCCACACCTTCCCACCCACCCCCCTCCCCCCACCCACCTCACCCACACCCTCACCTCCTCCAACCTACCCCACCCACACTTCACCTCCCACCTCCCCCACCATACCTTCCCCCTACCAAACCTTCACCCCCTCCACCATCCCACCCACCCCCGCTCCCCCCCACCCCCCGGGCTGCCTCCCCTCCCCCCCCGCCCCCCCCCCCCTAAAAACCCTAACTCCCACCACCCCACTTCAATCACCACCCACACCTTCACCCAACCCCCAACTCCCCCACCCACACCTTCACCACCCACACCTTCAACCCCCACCTCCCCCACCCACTTCCTTCAACCCCCAACCTCCCCCACCCCACGCCTTCAACTAATCACTGTGTTCCCTTGAGACTTCAACCACCAGGTAAGGGGAATCATTAAAAGCACCCACCCGCACACACCCACACACACTCCTCCCCCACACCTTCACCTCACCCCCCACCCTTCCCCACCCCACCTTCACCACTCACACCTTCACGCCCCCACCCTCCCCACCCCCACCTTCATCACCCCCCACCCTCCCCCCCCCACCTTCAACACCCACCTCCCCCCCCCACTTACAACACCCACAACCTTTACACCCACCCTCCCCCACCCACACCTTCAACAACCCACACCTTCACCAACCAACCTCCCCACCCCCACCTTCACACCCCCACCTTCCCCCCCCACCCTCCCCCACACCACACCTCACACCCACACCTTCACCCCCCACCCTCCCCACCCACACCTTCCACCCACCCCCACCCCACCCCCACCCTACCACCCTTCCAACCACCCCCCCCCCTCCCCCCCCCACCTCACACCCACCCCCCCCCCATTCCCCCCCCCACCTCACCCCCCACACCCTTCACCACCCCACCCTCCCCCCCCACCCCCACCCGTCCTCACCCACTCCCCACCTTCACCCACCCACCCTCCCCCCCCCCCCCCTTCAACCCCCCCTTCCCACCCACCCCTTCACCACCCACACCTTCACCCCCCACCCTCCCCCCCCCCCCCCTTCCACACCACAACCCTTCACCCCCACCCTTCCCCCCCCACCCACACCTTCACCCCCCCAAGCCCACCACCCCCCTTATCCCCCCCCCCCACACCTTCACACCACCTCCACCCACCCTCCCCCCACACTCACCACCCACCCTCCCCACCCACACCTTCACCCCCACCCTTCACCACCCACGCCTGCAACTAATCAGCTGTGTTCCCTTGAGGACTTCAACCACCAGGTAAGGGGTATGGGCAGGGTGGGTTGGCATTCTGGGTATGGGTAGGGCAACTCTTGTTTGCAGCCGATACTCTTGTTTGTAGCCGATGGTGGAGGAGGTCTGCCCCGTTGAGGAATTCAACCTCCAGGTAAGGGGGAGCATTAAAAGCACCCATCCGCACACACACACCCACACTCCTCTCCAACACCTTCACCCCCACCCTCCCCCACCCACGCCTTCAACTGATCACCTGAGGAGTTCAACCACCATGTAAGGGGTATAGGTAGGGTGAGTGCTATTCTGGACTATAGGTAGGGTAGGGGGGAGCTGGTCAGCACTTTGATTTAGGTGGGTAAGCGTCTAGGTAGTTAAGGAAAATGAGTGCAGACCAGCTCCGTACCCATATTCAACCTACCCAACCTGCAGTTATGCATTGCAACAACAACAGGGGCCTTGTGAACACCCTTTGGATGGAGCTGGTGAACAAAGGTATCTCTAACCTCAACCACCTAAACCCAAGCGCTAACTAGCTTCCCCCTGCCATACCTGCAGTTTAGCAAAGCAGCCAAGGCGGGCTACAGGGGCTATGTGAACACCCTTTGGATGGAGCTGGTGAACAAAGGTATCACTAAACCTCAACCACCTAAACCCAAGCGCTGACTAGCTTCCCCCCATCCGACCTGCAGTTTAGCAAAGCAGCCAAGGCGGGCAACAGGGGCTATGTGAACGCCCTTTGGACGGAGCTGGCGAGCAAAGGTATCTCGCCGGACCTGGTAACACTGAACACGATGCTGCAGTGCTTTGCAAAAACTCTTGCCCACCCGGACGAGGCTGAGCAAGTGGTGCGAGAGGTATGCCAGGCGGGCGGACTGTCACCCAACACTGCCACGTACGACCTGTTGAGTGAAACCAGGTTTAGGTATGAGCAGATGTGTGGCCACTAGCTGCTAGGCAACACATGAAGAGGTTTTATAGGTGGGCGGCCTGTCACCCAACACTGTGAGGTGTGCCAGGTAGGCGGCCTGTCACCCAACACTGCCACGCACAACCTCTTGAGTGAGACCAGGTTTAGGTATTAGCAGATGTGTGGCCACTAGCTGCAAGGCCACACATTCACCACCTGAGGTTTCCCAACTGCCCTACTTCCTTCCCAGCAGGGTGCATTCACTTGCACTTGTGGAAGGTGCAGGACTCTTGCTTGGGCACCAGGGTATCTTGCTCAACTTAAAGCCTGTGGCCTGGCGTTCCTGACCACTAGCTGCAAGGCCACCAGGGTATCTTGCTCAACCTGGAGCCTGTGGCCTGGCGTTCCTGACCACTAGCTGCAAGGCCACCAGGGTATCTTGCTCAACCTGGAGCCTGTGGCCTGGCGTTCCTGACCACTAGCTGCAAGGCCACTAGGGTATCTTGCTCAACCTGGAGCATGTGGCCTGACGTAGCTAAGTGTCCATGCTACTTAAACGTGAGCTAGGTTAGAAGAGATGAGCAGGGCTCTTCCTTGGGCAGTTGCAGTGCAGTGGGCAGTCTCAGTGCATGCTGTGCACTGGTGGGTGTCCATGCTACATGAATGTGAACTAGATTAGAAGAGATGAGCAGGACTCGTCCTTAGGCAGTTGCAGTGCAGTGCATGCTGTGTACTGGTGGGTGTCCAAGCTACTTGAATGTAAAGTAGGTTAGAAGAGATGAGCAGGACTCTTCCTTAGGCAGTTGCAGTGCAGTGCATGCTGTGTCCTGGTGGACGTCCAAGCTACTTAAATGTGAAGTAGGTTAGAAGAGATGAGCAGGACTCTTCCTTAGGCAGTTGCCGTGCAGTGGGCAGTCTCAGTGCATGCTGTGCACTGGTGGGTGTCCATGCTACTTGAGCGTGAACTAGGTTAGAAGAGATGAGCAGGGCTCATCCTTAGGCAGATGTAGTGCTGTGGGCAGTGGCAGTGCATGCTGTGCACTGGTGGGTATCCATGCTACTTGAGCGTGAACTAGGTTAGAAGAGATGAGCAGGACTTGTCCTTGGGCAGTTGTAGTGCTGTGGGCAGTGGCAGTGCATGCTGTGTACTGGTGGGTGTCCAAGCTACTTGAGCGTGAGCTAGGTTAATTGACAGAATTCTTCCAAACAATTGAGCATAATCTGTAAGCCTGACTGTGACTCGCTCATGATAGCTAGATCATCGGCATACAAGATAACTCTGCAAATGTTATCAGCATCTGATACCTTCCTCTAAACCACATTTCTCGGTGAACTTCTCAAATCGGTCAATAAAGAGACCAAATAAAAGCGGCGAAATATTATCTCCTTGTTTAACGCCTGCCTCAGAAGGCAGAGCTGATACGATTGCCTACACGTGCTCTCATACGGACTTGTTTTTACATGTTTCTCAGGTATTAGGTACGGTATTGCCTGTTAATACCCATCTGTCCAAGGCAGCTCCAAAGGATGCTTCTGTTGACACTGTCATAAGCCTTTCTGAAGTCAATGAAAGGACAAAATACCGTTTTTCTTTTGAATGGTAAAGCTCCACCATGTGGCGCAGTATAAAAGCTACTGTGCTCCTATTTGGTCTAAAATCAAATTGGCCGAAAGCACGTTTGTCATAGGTTTCGGCCCAATTGGTCCCTCTCGTATTCAAAACCATAGAGAAAATATTAGGTAGGACTGATCCAACCGGAATTCTTCTAGAGTTATAATACTCAGTGAGGGATCTTTTAGATTTAGGAATAGGGGTAATGGCACTATTTGCACATTGACTAGGGCAGGTATCACTCAGGATGCGATTGAACAGTTTCGTGATTATAGGGACTAATACATTTTGAGTTGGGGGGAAGAAGGGGAATCTCCTTTTACCATTTGGCATAATAGGAGTAGAGAACTCAGCAGGTACCATCTACTCCAACGGCTTTGTTCCGTTGAAGTTTTGTAAGCTCTGTATACCGTAGATCACTGTAGCACGAACTCAGGGCCCCTGTCAGTTAAACGATTGTTTGGGGTTCAGTTCAGGGTACTACAAATGGCCCAATTGGCCAGCGCTTTAGCGCACTTGAAAACAAAAAAACTGCGCTTTGCAGTGCAAAAGGCGCAAAAATTGCTTGCTGCGCCCACAGGGGGGTGCAAAAAACTGCGCTTAAAGCGCAGAGGGGGTCAAAAAATAAGCGCTCAAAAGCGCGCGCTTTGAATTACCCTGGTTCAGTTCATCAGTGCGGTTTCTTTTTAAGCCCTTCCTAAACGGTTGGGCAAGTCCCTTTAGCCTACTTGGCCTACCACTATACTGTAACATATCAGTCAGGCAGTACATTATTTGTTTCATTTCGATATGTTTGATCAATTTCACTTTTGAGTAAACCATTCGAATTAAAATGTTAATAGATTTCACAGCACCGATACTCCAGTAGTAATCTGTGTATCTGCCTGTCAGCTTCCCATTTGTAAGCGTTTCCCAGTTAACAGCGTTTCACATTTGACAGCATTTCCCATTTGTCAGCAAAAATGACAGTGGCCCAAGGAAATCCATTTTTATAACAGGAATCATACGGTTTTTTAGGCATCCCCACAAACCTGAAAATAAAGTTGGAACCTGGTTGGAACAGTAAAAAAAGGAAGCAAACTAGAGGCGGACAGAAGAGCGAAAAGGGGGGGGGGAGCCGAGGCAGGCAATCCAGAGCACCAAGCCCAACAGCCACAAGCCCACAATCAAACATGACAAGCCCACAATCAAACATAACAAGCTGCTAGGGAGTATTTAGCCTATTTGGAGAGAGGATTCGTTACATCACCTCATCTTAGCCAATCATCGCCGAGACAGGACAGCAGCAAAGTCTGCCGACTATCCAATTTATAACAGGAAGCACGAGGGGTTTTAAGGCGCACCCACAAACCATATGTTATAGACCGGTTCTCCCGGTCCAGCTAGAGTGTCTTAGTGCTCCAGGCCTCCCGACTGGAAGCTTCCGCTGTAGTGCCTCTGCCCGATAGGCCAGCACCTCGCAGCGGCAGTACCTGAGTACTGTCGCCTTTTCCCCTTCTTTATACCTAGCATGTCGCCTGACATGCTATCACGATTGTAAAGCATAACGCCCTAGTCATTTCCCTGTGTCATTGCTAACGAACATCAACGCTCCGGACAGGCTAAGTTATCGCCATCACACCGCCCCGTGTTCCACTGCAAAGATCTTGAGCGCATCAAGTCTTTATACTGTCCGTAGATCCCGAGCTCTCCGCGCATCACTGCAGTGTCTTCACACCGTTGCTGGCGCAACACCGAAGAAAAAGGACTCAGGCCAAGAACCCTGCTGATCGCTCAGGCAACCCCCGCTGGACACACCAGCACGTTCCCCCGAGCAACATCCTCCCCACCCCCCCCCCACTGCGTCACCATCCCCAGTTTTCCCTCTCCTCCCCTCCCCACCACACTCATACACCCGCTCGAGCCCCCCCCCCCCCCCCCCCCCCGCCCCCCCCCCCCCACCCCTCCGACCCCCCCGCCCCCCGCCCCCCCCTCTAACATTCCCGTCATCTCCTTCCTGTAGAGATCTCCATTTCCCCTACCACAAGATTCTCCTTCCTCTTGCCCACTTCGTCTCAATCCCTCATGCGCGATTCTCCCAGCCCATTCCACTCAGGACACATACTATGCCAGACGAACGAATACTCATACATGGTAAGGGGGTTACGATATCTCGCAACCTGGTCATGCAGAACTTGTGGCCCTCTGCTCGAACAAAATCCCTCAGTCTTCTCGTCCCGTTGATGGATATCTAGACACTCGCCCCATTTGATACCCACCAATGGTTTACCACTACCCTATAGAGACAGCAAATCACCACCCTTCCAACTATCTGGCTATGGACCATATTCTGCAAAACGGCACCCTCCCCCTTGCTGCAAGCTAGGAAATACGCTGACACCAATAACCGTCTAACCTCTGCGCTACATTAGACGTAAACTGGGGGCAAGGTTCACCTTATCGCCCCACTTCTCAACGTCAACCCCTTTTACGACTCCTACACACACTCTAACACCTCCACACCCTCCTACTACCTCCACTCCCACACAGATGCTGCTCTCCTTCACTCACCACCCTTCCCCACCCCCTTCCTCCCCGTCTGACCGACGGCGACTCTCTACTCCCTACAAACCAACCTCGTACGGGGAGCCTATCAGATCTCCTAGTTCTTTGAGGATGCAGCATCCACGCAGACTCCTACGATGGACCATCCTAGCTACACGCATGGGAGATCAACTTTCGAAGTGAATTCACCAGTGCCCCTGTACCAGGCCACCAATCAGGCTACAAGGGTAATGTGGCCACCTGCTCAGCCCAATGCCTGATATGCACTGGTTTGGGGCACACTGCTTCTCTATATGCCCAAACTTCCCCCTATGTGCCATCCCAACATTCATCAAACTTGAACTGTGGGGGACTTCGACATCATGAGGTTGAAATGTACCAGTGTAGAGACTAAGCAGCCCATCCTATCGCCTCACTCCTAAAAGTGACAGAGAGTTGCATCAATTGATGGCAAAGTCACTATGGAGCAGCAATGCTTCGCTCACCAGGTCCAGCCAACCAGCAGGACCTATGACGCAACCTGTGGAGCTAATGGCCATCATGATCAAGAATGTGCCCCACCCTGCCAACTACCACCACTGAGTCTGATCCCCACCCCAAGACTCTCGGAGATGACTCTGGAATGCACGAAGCCCACAACCGTGAGAACCCTGATACCAATGACTCTGAGTTAGGACAGTTCCCCCCCCGAGCTGACTGTAGACCCCCACCATTCTGTACTCTACCTTCTCCTCCGTGATCTACCCAGACACGACTCTTTCACTGACATGCTCATGCTGATTGTCTTACAACCCCTACAACACCTGAGTACCACCCCATACCCCTGCACAGCCAGCACAGTTGTCGCCTGCTGAACACCTCCACGCTACTCTCATCCTCATGGACCTAAGTAGTCACCCTCAACCTCTCCTCCCCTTGCCCGGCCCCAACCCTCTCCTGCACCTCACCTGTCCTCCTCCTCCTGCTCATGCCTTACTGACGAAGACTACACATCACTGCACTTTGTACTCCAGTACTCCTTCCAGCATGACGTCCTGACTGCTCACTCTCCTGCAATGCCAGGACTCCACAGATCAGTACATCCCACAGCTACCATCCTTCTCTTGATCCCGACTCGCCTGCCCTGACACATGGAGCCTATGGCCATACACTTTCAGCCCTAGCTCAAGCATTGTTGAGTCCACATGGAACCCCTTCATTTACTGCCCTCCCCTCCCCACCTCGCTCCCCTGTGCACGTGCCCACCGCCCTCCCACCCTCCGCCACCTCCTCACCTGCCCTTCCCGCAATCCAATCAGCCCCCCTCACATAGGAAACCATCCACAAGATGTCTATTCATGACGTGGAACTTCGAGCTGTGCCAACTCCCACCACCCCTCCAAACCCACTGGAGTGTCCAAAAACCTGCCTATTCAAGCCACCCCCAATTGTCCCGATGAACCCTTACACTCTGACCACATCAATATCTGCCCTCCACATGGGCAGAATGCTGTAGCAGCTGGATTCACCCCCCTTCACCCAACCTACTACCCTCACCACCTGTACCTACCAGAAACACTATGTCAGCAGACCAAGGAAACGCATCATAGCTCACAGAGATCCTTCCCACCCTGTACCATGGAAGACAGCAACCCTGTACCCATACTGTACCACATTGTCACAGTTGCCCCTCCAGACCAACGTTGCAACCCAAACCACAACCTCAACAAAGTCCCCAAGAAAACATCCCAAAAAGCCCCCACCATGCACCCACCAACATGTTCAAACCTGTTGGTATCACACCAACTTCTCCCCACCCCATCCACCACTATCATGTGACTATGAATCTGATGATGTCCCAACCAAGCACCACTGCAGGTCATGCTTTCAATTGCCTTGTAGGAACCCACCAGGAACTACCCCTAGGTGAACTCATGACCATCCTGGAAAGATCTGCCACCACACAACAGTGCCACCACCAACCTCCTGGTAACATGTTCAGAAGTACCCATGTACCACTCATCACAACGCCGTTTTTGACCGTACACCACACATCAGATCACTGCCCATGCCATCTGGTCCACATCAGACATGCCAACACCCAGCCACTATACATTTCACCTACACCTCACTAGCCCTAGCCACACTAGTACAACCAGTATGACACCTGCTCCCCCACATCAAAGACACTCAAATGGACCATCTGCCTGCAAGCTGCCCTTGTTAGTGCATACTCCTTGGCCACACACAGAAGCCTGGCATACTCATGCATTCCCACTCAGATCAGAGTTGACAATGAACCAAGTCCGCCTTCCTCATCTACTTGATGAATCATCCTCCCCTGGAACCACCAGAGACTACTTCACTCAACTCTTTCCACCTGAGTTCTCACCGGACCCTGCCCTACACCTGATCTGTGGGATGATTCCACCAGTGCCATCACTACAAAAGGCTCAAGAGAGGATGTTCTACAAGTGCCATACTTCACAGACCTCCCTGCAGAAGACCCTCAGCTTAAATTAGGATTCTCTGCTTCTCTCAATTGAGCTGGCCCTCTCCAAGAACAAGCTCTCCTATTATGATAAATCTCTCCATCTGGGGGGGGCGAATATCTACCTTGGTGCTCCAGAGCGATACAATTACAGAACATTTATCCTATATCCCCCTAGCATTATCTGAGATCCGAACTTATGATACCTCAATAGATGTCTGGAAGTCCGAACTCATGTCCTTCCATCTGGATTGTAGTTTATGAGCTAGTCGAGTGGAACGCTACCTTAAAGTTGGTTTACCATATGGCAACATCACAGATGTGTGCTATCCAGTCCTTTTAGCTGACAAGGCCTTATGGCTGCACCTTCCGTGGCAGCTCACAGCTGGAATCCAGTCATACTAGATAATATGATGCATGTACGACTGTACTGCACTGTGCCGCGCGTTGTTCTCATCCTGAAGTACTTGCTAACTGGCATATGCCCCACAAGCAGTATTCATTCCATGATATCACTGGCCAGCCAAGAGCCCTATGCCCCTTGTGCTCCCCTTAAAGCACCAGCTATTTTTTTCACTCTAGACTTCCTTTCGTTTGAACTCTCCCTATACACCAGGGAATTCTTCTGAATGAAGAATACCAGGAATTGTGGGGGATGTTTATGACCGGTTCTCTCCCGTCCCAGCTAGAGTGTCGTAGTCTCGCAGGCCCCTCGCCTGGAAGCTGTCCGTTGTCATGCCTCTGCCGATAGGAGCCCCAGCACCGCCGGCGTGCGTACCAACTGAGTACTGTCGCCTGTCCACTCTTATACCTGCCACGGTCCGCCTGAATGCTATCAACGATTGTAAGTTCATACGCCTCTATCCACTTCCCCTGTTGTACAGTGCTATACCGACATAATCTCCGGAAGCTAAACCATAACTCCACCTTCTACCACCTTATACCAACACTATTTCCCCAATACACCAACACTAGAAGCCTGGGAGAGGACGCACTCTCTCTGTCCTGCCAGCTTGGAGGCATGAACACAACATGTACAAGAGCTTCAGGACGATGAAACCATCTACCATCATATACCCTTCTACACCAACACGTTTCGCTACTCTATCTACCAAGCGTGTGATATCACTACCTAGAAGCCTGGGGCAGTGGGCTCTCTCTCTCTGTATCCTGGCAGCTTCGGTGACTATAGCTAGCTCCGGCTTACGCTATGGTGTCCTTAACTTCACGTCCTGTGAGTAACTGTATTACACGGATGTAACAATTTCAATTTCAATTTCCTGGCAGCTTGGAGGCATGAACACAACATGCAACAGTTAAGCTTCAGGACAGTGCACTACCATCATACTCCACCACATCCCCCCTTTGCCGCAAAGCTATTCCGTATCAACTGTCTGGCAGGTGCCATACCACATCCTACTTATGCCCCACTATTTCCTTATCACTGTAATTGCAGTGCCAACACCCTACCTTATTCCCACACTAGTTTCCCTTATCAACTGTAGGGCAGGTGCCACCACATTCCAAAACTACCTTATTCCCCCCACTATTTCCTTATCACTGTATGGCAGGTGCCACCACATCCTACCTTATGCCCACACTATTTCCTTATCACTGTATGGCAGGTGCCACCACATCCTACCTTATGCCCACACTATTTCCTTATCACGTATGGCAGTGGCCCCAACATCCTACCTTATGCCCACACTATTTCCTTATCACTGTATGGCAGGTGCCACCACATCCTACCTTATGCCCACACTATTTCCCTTACACTGTATGGCAGTGCCACCGACATCCTACCCTTAATGCCCACAACTATTTCCTTATCATATCACTGGTATGGCAGGTGCCATCACCCCCAATCCACCTTAACCAACACTAATTTCCTTACACTGTATGGCATGTGGCCACCAAATCCTACCTATGCCCACACTATTTCTTATCACTGTATGCGGTGCCACCACATCCTACCGTATGCCCACATATTTCCTTATCCTGTATGGCAGGTGGCCACACATCCTACCTTATGCCCACACTATTTCCTTATCACTGTATGGCAGGTGCCACCACATCCTACCTTATGCCCACACTATTTCCTTATCACTGTATGGCAGGTGCCACCACATCCTACCTTATGCCCACACTATTTCCTTATCACTGTATGGCAGGTGCCACCACATCCTACCTTATGCCCACACTATTTCCTTATCACTGTATGGCCGTGCCCAACCAATCCTCCTTTAACCAAACACTATTTTCCTTATCAATCACTGTTGGCAGGTGCCACCACATCCTACCTTGTGCCCACCACTATTTCCTTATCACTGTATGGCAGGTGCCACCACATCCTACCTTATGCCCACACTATTTCCTTATCACTGTATGGCAGGTGCCACCACATCCTACCTTATACCAACACTATTTCCTTATCACTGTATGGCATGTGCCACCACATCCTCCCCCACACCTCCCTATGCCCACAGCTATTCCCTAACACTGTTATGGCAGGTGCCACCACATCCTACCTTATGATGCCCACACTATTTCCTTATCACTGTATGGCAGGTGCCACCACATCCTACCTTATGCCCACACTATTTCCTTATCACTGTATGGCAGGTGCCACCCACCACAATCCTCACCTTATCCCACAGCTATTTCCTTATCACTGTATGGCAGGTGCCACCACATCCTACCTTATACCAACACTATTCCCCTAACACTAGAAGCCTGGGAGTGGGCGCACTCTCTCTGTCCTGGAGGCTTGGAGGCTTGAACGCGAAATGTACAAGAGCTTCAGGACGGTGGGACCATCTGCCCCCCACATTAGTTCATTTATTGACCATCACATTTCCCAAACACTAGAAGCCTGGGAGTGGGCGCACTCTCTCTGTCCTGGAGGCTTGGAGGCTTGAACGCGAAATGTACAGGAGCTTCAGGATGGTGGGCGCCACTGCTGAATGCGAGACGGTCTTTTTGTAGCCGGCCGGCCGCACGATACCCTGGGGGTTCAGATGCGTGTGGGGGTACGTTTTTATGAGGGTTATGTGTGGGTGTGGCAGGGAATTTGTTTGTGTGTGTGCTCGGGTGGGTGGGGTCTGGGGGGAAGCCTTGTGTGTGTATTTATGTATGTATGTGTGCGGATGTGTGTGTGGATGTGTGTGTGTGTGGATGTGGGGGTGTGGGTGGGTGGGTTGGTGGCCAGCACGAGTGTGAGACGGCCTTTTTATAGCCGGCTGGCCACACCATACCCTGTAAGATTTGTAGGGGGGTATGTTTGTATGAGGGTTTTGGGTGGGTGAGGCAGGGAATTTTGTTTGTGTGTCTTTGGGGTGTGTGTGTGTGTGGTGTGTGTGTGGGGGGGGGGCCTGGAGGGACCTGGTGTGTGTATGTGGTGTGGGCGCCACGGCTGAATGCCAGACGGCCTTTTGTAAGCCTGCCGGCCGACGATACCTGTCAGATGCGTGTGGGGGTATGTTTGTATGAGGTTTGTGTGTGGGGGTGGCGGGATTTTTGTTTGTGTGTTTTTGTGTGCGTGTGTGTGTGTGTGTGTGTGTGTGTGTGTGTGTGTGTGTGTGTGGGGGGGGGGCTTGAGGGAGCTGGTGTGTGTATGTGTGTGTGTGTGTATGTGTGTGTGTGTGGGCGCCACGGCTGAATGCGAAGCGGCCTTTTTGTAGCCAGATGGCTGCACGATACCCTGTCAGATGTGTGAGGGGGTTTGTTTGTATGAGGGTTGTGTATGGGGGTGGCAGGGGATTTTGTTTGTGTGTGTTGGGGGGGGGGGGGGGGTGGGGGCTGGGGATAAGCTAGTGTGCATGTGTGTGGGCGCCACGGCTGATTGGGAGACGGCCTTTTTGTAGCCGGCTGGCCGAACGATAATCTGTCAGATGTGTGGGGGGGTATGTTTGTATGAGGGTTGTGTGTGGGGGTGGCAGGAGATTTTGTTTGTGTGTGTTGGGGGGTGGGGTGGGGTGGGACTGGGGATAAGCTAGTGTGCATGTGTGTGTGTGTGTGTGTGTGTGGGGGGGGGGAGTGGGGCTGGAGGGAAGCTGGTGTGTGTATGTGTGTGCGGGTGTTTATGTGGGTGTGGGTGGATGTGTGTGGGGGTGGGCGCCAGGACTGAATGCGAGACGGCTTTTTGTAGCCGGCTGGCCGCACGATACCCTGTCAGGTGCGTGGGGGCTATGTTTGTATGAGGGTTTTATGAGGGTCTCAGGGATGCCAGCTCTAGCTGGAGCTTTCCAATCTGAAACAACGATGTGAGGTAAGGAGAAGAGCTTTTTTGCCACTACCAGTAGCGATCGCTAAGCCCCTTCCAGTGATATACATGGGTCTAGTGGTAGATTACTCCTGCTACGGCTGGAATTGTACATCGGTAGCGCGTAGGCTCCTCATCAGGATCCACCGCAGTACATCATGAGTGGGAGACAATTGTAAGCATATACAGTTTAACAACATGTGAGCCCCTTTCCGTGATATACCTTGGTCATGTGGTAGACCAACTCACTCTGAGGATGAAGAGTTGGGGGTTCATTCCCCCTGTCGGTCGCTCTTGGCGTTGCAGGTCGTCTCAACCGCATGGTAGCTTGTCCATTGAGGTAGAATGAACACCGCTCCCTACCCGCGTACGATGGGTTTCGCTTAACACCACACCACGCCCCACCAGCCCGATATATCATTACCTTTAGTGATGCCATCCTGGGACCCCTGTTTTGGTTCTTTATACGGTACCCGCCACTACAACGCCCAAACACCATCCCACATCCACCATATTGTGGGGGGCCGCAACAGTATCCCAACCACCAGCCCCACAGCCCAAACACCAGCCACAGCCCAATCATATCGGGGGCCGCAACATGACCCAAACACCAGCCCAACATCCCAAACACCATCCACCGCACATATTTGGGGGCCTCAACAGGAGCCCAACACCAGCCCACACCCAAACACCAGCCACAAGCCACATACGGGGCCGCAACAGGAGGTCAAACACCAGTCCAGCCCAGACAGCCCAAACACCAGCCCACAGCCACATATCGTGGCCGCAAACAGGAGCCCAAACACCACAGCCACAGCCAACTAGCGGGGGCAACCAGAGCTTCAACACCAGCCAACACCCTTATACCAGCCCACATTGCCAACATATCGGGGGCCCGCAACAGGATCCCAAACATCAGCCAAGCCAAACATATCGGGGGCCGCACAGGAGGCCCACACCAGCCCAACAGCCCAAACACCACAGCCACAGCCAACATATCGGGGGCCGCAACAGGAGCCCAAACAACAGCTCAAACACCCAAACACCAGCCACAGCCAACATATCGGGGGCAACAATAGGAGCCCAAACACCAGCCCAACAGCCCAAACACCAGCCACAGCCAACATTCGGTGGCCAGCAACAGAGCCCAAACACCATCACAGCCAATAGCCCAAAACCAGCCACCCAACATATTGTGGCGCAACGAGCCCAAACACCAGCCCCACAGCCCTAACACCAGCCCGCCGTAACATATCGGGGGCCGCAACAGGAGCCCAAACACCAGCCCAACAGCCCAAACACCAGCCACAGCCAACATATCGGGGGCAACAACAGGAGCCCAAACACCAGCCCAACAGCCCAAACACCAGCCACAGCCAACATATTGGGGGCCGCAACAGGAGCCCAAACACCAGCCCAACCGCCCCAAACACAGCCACAGCCAACAATATCTGGGGCCGCAACGGACCCACACACCAGCCAACAGCCAAACACCACAAGCCAACCATATCTGGGGCCGCAATAGGCAGCCCAACACCGGCCCAACAGCCCAAACACCAGCCACATCCACATATTGGGGGCCGCACAGTAGCCTAAACCTAAACACCAGCCCCAACATCCCCAACACCAGCCACAGCCACAGATCGGGGCCACAATAGGAGCCCAAACACCAGCCCAACATCCACACACCAGCCACAGCCAACATATTGGGGGCCAGCAACATGATCCTAAACCCCAGCCCAACATCCCAAACACCATCCACAGCCAACATATCGGGGCCCGCAACTGAGCCCAAACCCCATCCCAACAGCCAACACCAGCCACAGCCAACATATCGTGGGCCTGCAACATGACGCCCCAAACAACAGCCCAACATCCCGAACACCAGCCACGCAACATCTCGGGGGCCGCACAGGAGCCCAAACACAGCCCCAGCCAACATTCGGGGCCGCAACAGGATCCCAAACACCAGCAGCCAACGCCCAACACCAGCCACAGCCAACATATCTGGGGCCGCAAAAGGCGCCTAAACCCAAACACCAGCCACAGCAACATATCGGGGCCGCAACAGGATCCCAAACACCAGCCTAGCAGCCCACACCACCATCCAACATATCGGGGGCAACAATAGGAGCCCAACACCTGCCCAACAGACCAAACCCCAGCCCCAGCCAACATATCCGTCGGGTTCAACACGTAGCCCAAACACCAGCCCACGCCCAAACCCATCCACAGCCAACATATCGGGGCCGCAACAGGACCCAACCACCAGCCCAACAGACCAAACACCACCAACCCCACATATCGTGGGCCCGCAGCAGGAGCGCCAACAACCAGCCCCAACAGTCCCAATCACAGCCACAGCCACATATCGGTGGCCGCAACGAGCCAAACACCAGCCCAACGCCCAAACACCCCATCCACAGCCAACCATTTTGGGGGCCGCAACAGGAGCCCAACTCAGCCCAACACCAACCAAACCAGCCCCAGCCACAGATTGGGGGCCGCAACAGGAGCCCAAACACCAGCCACAGCCAACATATCGGGGGCCGCAACAGGAGCAAACACCAGCCCAACAGCCCCAAACACCAGCCACAGCCAACATATCGGGGGCCGCAACAGGAGCCCAAACACCAGCCCAACAGCCCAAACACCAGCCACAGCCAACATATCGGGGGCCGCAACAGGAGCCCAAACACCAGCCACAGCCAACATATCGGGGGCCGCAACAGGAGCCCAAACACCAGCCCAACAGCCCAAACACCAGCCACAGCCAACATATCGGGGGCCGCATAAGGAGCCCAAACACCAGCCACAGCCAACATATTGGGGGCCGCAACAGGAGCCCAAACACCAGCCCAACAGCCCAAACACCAGCCACAGCCAACATATCGGGGGCAACAACAGGAGCCCAAACACCAGCCACAGCCAACATATCGGGGCCGCAACAAGAGCCCAAACACCTGCCCAACAGCCCAAACACCAGCCACAGCCAACATATCGGGGGCCGCAACAGGAGCCCAAACACCAGCCCAACAGCCCAAACACCAGCCACAGCCAACATATCGGGGGCCGCAACAGGAGCCCAAACACCAGCCCAACAGCCCAAACACCAGCCACAGCCAACATATCGGGGGCCGCAACAGGAGCCCAAACACCAGCCCAACAGCCCAAACACCAGCCAACAGCACATTAGGGGGCCGCAACGGATCCCAAACACCATCCCAACAGGCCCAACCACCAGCCACATCCACATATTGGTGGTCCGCAAAACAGGAGCCCAAACACCAGCCACAGCCAACATACCGGGGGCCGCAACAGGAGCCCAAACACCAGCCCCAGCCCAAACACAGCCACAGCCAACTATTGGGGGCCCCGCCAACAGGAGCCCAAACACAGCCAACTCCCAAACCAGCCACAGCCAACATATCGGGGGCCGCAACAGGAGTCCAAACACCAGCCCAACAGCCCAAACACCAGCCACAGCCAACATATCGGGGGCCGCAACAGGAGCCCAAACACCAGCCCAACAGCCCAAACACCAGCCACAGCCAACATATCGGGGGCAACAACAGGAGCTCAAACACCAGCCCAACAGCCCATACACCAGCCACAGCCAACATATCGGGGGCCGCAACAGGAGCCCAAACTACAGCCACAGCCAACATATCGGGGGCCGCAACAGGAGCCCAAACACCAGCCCAACAGCCCAAACACCATCCCCAGCCACATATCGGGGGCCCAACAGGACCCAAACACCGCCCCAACAGCCCAAACACCCAGCCACAGCCAACATATTGGGGGCCCGCAACAGGAGCCCAAACACCAGCCCAACAGCCCAAACACCAGCCAATCCACATATTGGGGGGCCCAACAGGAGCCCAAACATCCAGCCCAACAGCCATCACCAGCACAGCCAACATATCGGGGGCCGCAACAGGAGCCCAAACACCAGCCCAACAGCCCAAAACATCCAGCCACAGCAACATCGGGGGCCGCAACAGGCTGCCCAAACACAGCCCAACACCCAAACACACCAGCCACATCCACATATCGGGGGCAAACAACAGGACCAAACACCCAGCCCACAGCACAACAACAGCCACAGCCAACAATTGGGGGCCGCACAGAAGCCCAACAACCCCAGCCCAACAGCCCAAACACCAGCCACAGCCACATATCGGGGCCGCAACAGAGCCAAACACCAGCCCAACGCCCAAACAACACCAGCCACAGCCAACATACGGGGGCCGCAATAGTAGCCCAACACAAGCCACAGCCCAAACACCAGCCACATCCACCATATCGGGTTCAGCAACAGGAAGCCCAAACACAGCCACAGCCAAATATCGGGGCCGCAACATGACCCAACCCCAGCCCAACAGCCCCAAACACCAGCCCATAAAGCCAACCATATATTCCCGGGGGGCCGCAAAGGAGCCCAACACCACCACAGCCAACATACTATCGGGGGCCGCAACAGGAGCCCAAACACCAGCCTAACAGCCCAAACACCAGCCACAGCCAACATATCGGGGGCAACAATAGGAGCCCAAACACCTGCCCAACAGACCAAACACCAGCCACAGCCAACATATCGGCGGCAACAACAGGAGCCCAAACACCAGCCCAACAGCCCAAACACCAGCCACATCCAACATAATCGGGTCCGCAACAGGAGCCCAAACATCCAGTCCCAGCCCAACAGACCAAACCCACCACAGCCAACATATCGGGGGCCGCAACGATCCCAACACCACCCAACAGCCCAACACCAGCCCATCCAACTATCGGGGGCCGCACAGGATCCCCAACACACGCCCAAACGCCCAAACACCAAGCCACAGCAACATATCGGGGCCGCACAGGAACCCAACACCCCGCAACAGCCCAACACACCACCACAGCCAACATATTGGGGGCGGCAACAGTAGCCAAACACTCACCCAACAGCCCAAACAACCAGCCACAGCCCACATTCGGGGGCGCCACAGGAGCCCAAACACCAGCCCAACAAGCCCAAACACCACCACTAGCCAACATAATTGGTGGCCGCAACATGAGCCCAAACACCAGCCAAGCCAACCTAATCGGGGCCGAACAGAGCCAAACACCATCCCCCAGCCCAAACACCACAGCCACACAACATTTGGGGGCCGCAACAGTAGCCCAAACCCAGCCCAACGCCCAACACCAGCCACACCAACATATCGGGGGCCGCAATCAGGAGTCCAACACCAGCCCAACAGCCAAACACCACCAGCCACAGCCAACATATCGGTGGCCGCACAGGAAGCCCAAAACCACCAGCCCACAGCCCAAACCCAGCCCCACAGCCACATATCGGGGCAACACAGGAGCTCAAACACCAGCCCAACAGCCCATACCAGCAACAGCCACATATCGGGGCCGCAACAGGAGCCCAAACTACGACACAAGCCCACCGCCAACATAATCATCGGGCACGCAACAGTAGCCCAACACACTCAGCCCCAACAGCCCACAACCAGCCACGCCAACATATCGGGCCGCCACAGGAGCCCAAACCCAGCCCAACAGCCCCAACACCAGCACAGCACATATTGGGGGCCGCAACAGGAGCCCAAACACCAGCCCAACAGCCAAACACATCACACCACATTCGGGGCCGCAACAGGAGCCCAAACACCAGCCCAACAGCCCAAACACCAGCCACAGCCAACATATCGGGGGCCGCAACAGGAGCCCAAACACCAGCCCAACAGCCCAAACACCAGCCACAGCCAACATATCGGGGGCCGCAACAGGAGCCCAAACACCAGCCCAACAGCCCAACCACCAGCCACAGCCAACATATCGGGGGCCGCAACAGGAAGCCCTAACACAAGCCCAAAGCCCAAACACCACCACAAGCCAACATATCGGGGTCCCGCACAGGATCCCAAACCCACCCACAGCCAACACCAGCACATCCACATATCGGGGCCGGCAACAGAGCCAAACAACCAGCCACAGCCAACATATCGGGGGCAACAACAGGAGCCCAAACACCAGCCCAACAGCGCAAACACCATCCCAGCCAACATCTCGGGGTCCGCACAGGAGCCCAAAAAAAACACCAGCCACAGCCAACATATCGGGGGCCGCAACAGGAGCCCAAACACCAGCCCAACAGCCCAAACACCAGCCACAGCCAACATATCGGGGGCAACAATAGGAGCCCAAACACCAGCCCAACAGCCCAAACACCAGCCACAGCCAACATATCGGGGGCCGCAACAGGAGCCCAAACACCAGCCCAACAGCCCAAACACCAGCCACAGCCAACATTTGGGGCCGCAACAGGAGCCCAAACACCAGCCCAACAGCCCAAACACCAGCCACAGCCAACATATCGGGGGCCGCAACAGGAGCCCAAACACCAGCCCAACACCCAACACAATCCACAGCCAACATATCGGGGGCAATCAACAGATCCTCAAACACCACCCAACAGCCAAACACACCGCCACAATCCAACATAATCGGGGCCGCACGGAGCCCAAATACCAGCCCAACAGCCCAAACACCAGCCACAGCCAACATATCGGGGGCCGCAACAGGAGCCCAAACACCAGCCCAACAGCCCAAACACCAGCCACAGCAACACATTGGGGGCCGCAACAGGAGCCCAACAAACCAGCCACAGCCAACATATCGGGGGGCCAACACAGGAGCCCAAACACCCGCCCAAACAGCAAACAGTCCAGCCCCATCCACATATCGGGGCCGCAACCGGAGGCCCAAACACCGCCACAGCCCACAATCGGGGGCCAGACACAGGAAGCCCAAACACCAGCCCAACAGCCCAAACACCAGCCACAGCCAACATATTGGGGGCCGCAACAGGAGCCCAAACACCAGCCACAGCCAACATATCGGGGGCCGCAACAGGAGCCCAAACACCAGCCCAACAGCCCAAACACCAGCCACAGCCCAACATACTCTGGGGGCAACAACGGAGCCCCAAACACAGCCAAACCACCCAACACCAGCCACAGCCAACATATCGGGGGCCGCAACAGGAGCCCAAACACCAGCCCATAGCCTCAAACACAGCCATAGCCACATATTGGGCCGCACAGGGCCCAAACACCAGCCCAACATCCCCAACCCCAGCCCCAGCCAACATATTCGGGGGCCCGCACAGGAGCCCAAACACCAGCCCAACCAGCCCAAACACCACCACACCACAATATCGGGGGGCAACACAGGAGCCCCAAACAAACACCGCCCACAGGCCAAACACCAGCCACAGCCACAATTGGGGCCCGCAACAGATCCCAACACCAAGCCCAACGCCCAAACACAACCAGCCACAGCCAAATATCGGGGCCGCAACAGAGCCCAAACCCAGCCCAACATCCCAACACCAGCCAGCCAACATACGGGCGCAACAGAGCCCAAACACCACCCCACAGCCCAAACACCAGCCACAGCCCACATTTGGGGGCCGCAACAGGAGCCAAACACCAGCCCAACAGCCCAACACCCAGCCACACCACAAGTCGGGGGCCGCAACAGGAGCCCAAACACCAGCCCAACACCCAAACACCAAGCCACCGCCAACATAGCCGGGGGCCCGCAACAGAGCCCAACACCAGCCAACAGCCCTAACAACACCGCCCCATCCACAGATCCGGGGCCGCAACAATAGCCCAAACACAAGCCACAGCCAAACATACGGGGCCGCAACAGGAGCCCAAACCCAGCCCAACACCCAAACACCAGCCCAGCCAACATACGGGGGCCGCAAAGGAGGCCAAACACCAGCCACAGCCAACAATCGGGCCGCAAACAGGAGCCCAACACCAGCCTAAACACCCAACACAGCCACGCCACATTCGGGGCACAACATGAGCCCCCAAACACCACCCAACGCCCAACACCTCCACATCCAACTATCGGGGGCCGCACAGGGCCCAAACAACCAGCCACAGCCAACATATCGGCTGGCCCACAGGAGCCCAACCACCAGCCCAACAGCCCCAACACCATCCCACACCAACATATCGGGGGCAACAATAGATCCCAAACACCAGCCACAGCCAAACACCAGCCACAGCAACATATCGGGGGCCGCAACAGGAGCCCAAACACCAGCCATAGCCCAACAACAGCCACAGCAACTATCGGGGGCCGCAACAGAAGCCCAACCCAGCCCAACAGCCCAAACACCAGCCCCAGCCAACAAATCGGGGGCCTGAACAGAGCCCAAACACAGCCACCCCAAACACCAGCCACAGCCAACATATCGGGGGCAACAACAGGAGCCCAAACACCAGCCCAACAGCCCAAACACCAGCCACAGCCAACATATTGGGGGCCGCAACAGGAGCCCAAACACCAGCCCAACAGCCCAAACACCAGCCACAGCCAACATATTGGGGGCCCGCACAGAGCCCACACCAGCCCAACACCCAACAACACCACACCCACATATCGAGGGCCGCAAAGGAGCCCCAACACCTGCCCACAGCCCAACACCAGCCACACCAACATATTAGGGGAACGCAAAGGAGCCCAAACACCAGCCCAACAGCCAAACACCAACCAGCCCACCAACATATTGGGGGCCGCAACAGGAGCCCAAGGGGGTAGCATTTTAGACTAAAGGGTATGCCTCGGGTGGGGTCCGGGGGTAAGCTAATATAAGCTTGTCAATCGCGCATGGGCAGTACAAAACCGCAGACAGTACCAGCTTGGTTGCTGTTGTGTGATGACACGCTATCCTATAGCAGCTCTGTGGTGGTGGAACAAGGCAAAAGGGGGTGGGGGGGGTGGTGGGGGTGGGGGCGAGTGGGGGATGATCGGGTGGGGGGGGGAAGTGGGATGTGGTTTCTGGTGGGGGGGGGTGGAGTTGGGGGGGGGCTGGTCGATTGGGAGGCGGTCAAAGGTAGAGGTGGTGGTGGGGGTGTGGGTGGTGGTGAATGGGGGGGGGGGTGGGGGGGGGGGGGGGGGGGTGGGGGGGGTTGGGGGGGGGGTATGAGGACACGCTTCCAAGCGTAACTTTGTTTGGATTCTATTAATTAGCCATCAACGTTTGACTATATAATTGACAAAAACTAATTCTTCGGGTTTATTAAAAGAACCCTACTCTATATCACACTGCTGGGGGCCATGAGGGCAGCCACCGCCGTACCTAGAGGCTTCGACGGTCACGTGAACCCTGACATTCCTCTCTCTCTATTAGTTCTCTCTCCTCTTTTTCTCCTCTCTCTCCTCTACGTTCTGTCTCAATACAGCACTCTGCCTCTCATCGTCCGCTGAATACATATTAGTCGTCTCGCTCTGTTCGTTCTTCATCTGGTCGTCGTGGGATTTCAGCTCGACAGGGCTGAGGCGGAAAGCTCGCCGTCGAATGGCTCCACATCGCTTAACCCTAAGTCCTCCCCCCCCCTCCCCCTCTCACCCTCGCACCCTCTCTATTCACACAAACCCACCCTTCTCTCTGCTTCTTGTTCTCTCGACCCGGTCAACAGGCCATTAGGCAGCGCCGCGTACTAGCTAGGTCACGATTCGAAACCTATCGTCGTCCCCCCTCCCACCCCCAACCCACACGCCCACACCCACAGCTTCTCTCCGCTCCTAGGCCACTAGGGGACCCTTCCTCCCTCCGCCGGTAACCTTACATTCTCCTGCACATGGCTCACTCTGACTGAGAAGGACTCCTCCGGTCAAGTCCGAAGCATGTGTCAGTGTTTGGGATTGGGGGTGGTTTAGTGGCCTGTGAAGGTGGTGGTGATGGGAGAGGTTGGTGGAGGCGAGTTGTGACCAACTCATGGGAGTAGTCAGCTAATGTGAGGAAGTCTGTGAGTGGTTGGCTCGTGGGTGGTTATTGTGGGTTTTGGGTGGGTGTAGGATGAATTGGCTAGGTGCGGTCAGGTGACTGCGGTGTCAGGAGTGGCCATGTGGGAAGCTGTGAGTGTTGGCTCGAGGTGGTTTATTCCTATGTTTTGGGTGGCGTGGAGGGATTGCTTGTGGGCGTGGGGAAGGTGGTACCGGCTGACTTGGAGTTCAATGTTTGCGAAGCTGTGAGTGTTGGCTTGGGGTTGGATATTCTAGTTTGTTGGGGGGCGTGGAGGAGATTCTTGTGACGTGGTTCAACGGCTGTCGGAAGTTGCAATGGGCGAGCAGATTAAAGTATTCAGTGTTGAACTTGGGCTGGTTATTCTGGTTTCTGGGGGTGGGTGGCGAGTGTAGGTATGCCCGTGGGTGGGGGTCGGTGGCCGCGGCTGTCGCCAGCAAGTGCAAACTTGAGGTGCTGAAGCTAGATGTTGGTGGGCGGTGGTATTCCTAGTGTTTTTGGGGGTGGGGTGTAAGGATCTCCTGTGAAGTTGGGTCGGGTGTGGCACGCGGCGTGTGGGTTGCAACGTGTGAGTGTTGGCTGGGGGTGGTTATTCCATAGGGTGTTAGGCTGGCGTGGGGATGCATGTGGCGTGGGGGAAGGAGATGGCCCAGGCTGACTGGCGTTGCAATGTGCGAAGCTGTGAGTGTTGGCTTGCTGTGTTTATTCAATGGGGGTTTTAGGGGTGGCGTTGAGGATGCCTTGATGCCGGGGGGGGGGGGGGGGGTGGGGGGGGTGAGGGGTAGACAGAGGGACGCCGAGGGACCAGACAAGAAGGGGGTGGGGGGATGTTTGGGTGGGGGTGGTGGGGTGTTTGGGGGGGGGGGGGGGGGGGGAAGGGGAACCTGAGTTTGAGAATCTCTGTGGGTGGCGGAGGGAACATGCTCTTCCCTAGGATGGGAGGGAGGAAGGGAAAGGGAGAGATGGGGTTGTTTGGAGGGAGGGAGGACGGGTGGCGGGTGGGGGGGGTGGTGGGGGGTGGGGGGCGGGGGGGGGGGGGGGGGTGGGGGGGGGGGGTGGTTGGCACGAGCCGCGGGGAGAAGGAGCGTATGTAATTTATCGGGCCATGAACAGGGAGGCCTGTACTTTGGGGCCAGGGATGGGAGCGCCTGTACCTTCGGGGTCAGGAATGGGAGGCGCCTGTCTTCTGAGGCAGGGATGGGAGTCGCCAGCAATATGGCTGCTCGCCGCTTTCGGCAAAGTAAATGGTTTTAACTAGGACAAATGTGTAACGACGGCAATTTTTTGTTTCATTTTTTAAGTTTTATTTTATTTGCCTCCTCAGCTGACAAGCCCCGCAAGCCTGTCCAAGAAGGCACTTGCCATCAAGCTCACGCCGATCCAAGAGCGCTTAATTTGCTTATGTCGTAGAGTGGGTGTGGTTGATGCAAATGTAAAACATTTAGCTCGCGGATACCTCATGTCCGTATTCCCACTACTATGGCGACAGACCTGAGGGGATGGTTACGTCCTCTGTTAATCTTCTTCTCCTCCTCCATACACTCTGAAACCGCTCTCTCCTGCCCTCTCTCTTCCGTCACCTACCCCTTTCACCCAAGGCAGTAGGAGCCCCTCACAACACACACACCCACGCGAGTATTCAGCAAAGAACAGGCCGAATCATAGAGGTTTCCTTTGGGAAGGTGAACGTGTGGTGGCTAGCAAGAGTGGTGGAACAGAGCTGGGTTTTCCGTTACATTATCAGCAACATCATTCCCCGAACAGGACAGAGAAGCATAGCCTGCCGACCTCAATTTTTTGTAAACAGAGCACGAGGGTTTGAATAGGACCACACACCAGACTAAAAAAAACAAAACTTGGCCAAGAACCCCCACAAAAGAAACAAACTAGGGGGGGAAGGGGAGGATGCGAGCTCAACAGATCCGAGCACCAGCCCCGCAAACACAAAGGGATTGGGCTGAGCCAAACAGAAGTAAAGACCCCCTAAGGGCGCAATGCGCTATGCACACCTTCATATGCAACCGAGACGTGCAACTAAAGGAAATAGCCAGCAATCCACCAGTTCAACAAAACCATCTGGCAGAAACATTATAAAATAGGCGTGCAGTTGTTGTCACGTCTTGCGACGTTCGGACATACATTTTGTTGAACGAGACGGAATTTGCGAGGTGCGTTGTGGACATCTTGCAAGTGTGCGGAAGAGTGAACGTTGCGCGGCAGGTCTGATCTCGGGTATCCTGTAGGATCCCGGTGTGTCGGCGCGGATCTTGCATCGCGTCCGTCAGGGGCCCCTGGGTCGCAGTTGATCGCAGCCAGTCCTGAGCCCCGACGTCGGCAGGCCCGAGGCCTGTGCCTGGATCTTACGTGGTTACATTCTTGACTCAAGAGTGTCGTGTAGTAGCGTTCGTACTCCCTCATGTTAACTATGCGCGCAGACAGGTGAGCAGCATTGACGATGAGGGACCCACGTCAAGCCAAACAAAACAAAACAAAACAATGCTGGATAAGCGACGTGCCTGGCCGGGCCCGAACCGTGCAACTACATCAACACTCTTGCTAGTACTGGATCGATGGCCGACCATGATTGGCAATGTATCGCGATACCGTCTGTCGCGGCCAAACGCTCTAACAACATTCTACTTAGCTAGATCAATCGCCGGTCTCGTCCCCAGTCATAAACCATATAATAGCCCTCTGAATTTCCCCACAATGATACGCATGGTATCGCTCGGTGGCGTGGGCTCTGTCTCATGCACTCGACCCCTTCCCTTCCGCTGTTCCGCTCTACCGTTTAGAAGAAGCTCCAAAGCAACAATCTCAACCCCCGTCGTAGCACAGAGAGACACACGGTCGAATTGGCGAGCGGTGGCCCGAAGTGCGGGTGTGGATTCAGACGCCAGCATCAACGAAACCCCAGGGGTTGACGGAGAGGAGCAGGAGCAGCAGCAGGATGAGATGAGCCCAATGGGTCGTGCAGCATCCATGTTGAAGTCCTTCTGCAACGCTTTCCCTGAATTCTCAGACGAAGTTCTAGGCCTCCTCCTCACCAAAGTCCCACCCATCCTCTCTACCCCCAAGGAGGAAGTCAGATCAAAATTTAAGGCACTGTCCTCAGCCATGGGTGTGTCCCTAGTCACCGCTGCCAAGCTTGTGGGCAAGGCCCCTGTGGTATGGGAGTGGCCTGTGGAAACCACCATGGAGAAGTTGGGTTTGATCGCTACAGCCCTGAGTGATATCCCTCTGGGCTTGGTTACCGAGCTGGTGGTAGCTCAACCCACAATTTGGGCCCTTGACGAGGTGCATCTCATAGCTGACAGGGTTGACACCCTGTCAGGCAGGCTGGGCCTGCCTGTGGAGGACATGGTGCGCCTGATTAGTAAGCAGCCCATGCTATGGGCGGTTAATGACCGCCACATCCGGAACAACGTGCCAGCTGTGGCCAGCGCGCTGGGGCTGACCATCCCCCAGGCAGCTGACATGGTCGCCAGAATGCCCGTGGTCATCGCCGTGGAGCCCAACCTGCTCCGCTTGGAGGTGGTGGGCCTCTCTGCAACCATGGGGGTGCCCCTTGAGCGCTTGCTGCAACTCATGCAGCGGTGCCTTGGGTTGGTATCTGTCCCTGCTGAGATCGTTGGCGCCAATGTTGAAAACATAAGGCTCGTGTTGGACGTAGCTGTGGAAGACGTGCTGGACCTGGTCGTGAAGCAGCCCACCCTGTTGTGCACCCAGCTGGGGAACATAGACATGGCGATGAGCTCCCTATGTGCTGTGCTACCCATCTCGCGAAGCCAGGCCCTCGCCCTGCTCACTCGTGAACCTGCCCTCCTGTACGACCTGGATGAGGGGGCCATTCAGTCTAGGCTAGAGGCCCTCGCAGCTGCGTTTGAAACCCCCGCCAAGGAGATCGCTGCCCTTATCCCATCGGTCCCCAGCCTGCTGGTCATCGCCCCCAGTACCATCAAGGCCTGCCTGGATGTGTTCCGCACGCAGTTGCTGCGCTCCCCCAAGGACTGCCTGCAGCTGGTGGTTCAGGATACAGCCTCGTTCCTCATGCTTGGCCCCCAAGCTAATGCAGAGACCGTCGAGCAGTGGTCCAGCCGGCTGCAGATCAGCCCACAAATGGTCAGCCGCCTCATTCGCGAACAACCAGCTTTGCTAGACCTGTCCCCTACGACCGTCAAGGCCAGGCTTGAGACGCTGTCTGCGCTGTTCGGCGTGCCCTTGGAGATAACAATACAGCTAGTGTTAAAGCACCCCGCGCTGGCGGTCATCCCCCCCAACACCACCATCACACGGGTCAAGGGGATCCAGCCTGGATCTTAGGGCTGAATCCAGACAGCTAGCGGGACAACATGGTGGACTACCCTAAAGAGCACAGGGGTGGCCAGAATTCTGTGTTGGATTGTGTTGTGTTGCAATTTCGTGTGATGCCCCTTGGCGAGATGAACCGGGACCTGAAGCCATATTCAGATAACATTCAGGAGGTTGCGGCCGCCTATGAATTCTACACCATGGACTGGATCCAGAGGCAAGTAAGGGAGTCTGCCCCACCACGTGGTCGCAGCTTCAGCACCTTCCAGTAGCTTCTCCCAGCTTCCAGCAGCTATTAGTGACTACCAGCAGCTTCAGTACCTTCCAGTAGCTTCTCCCAGCTTCCAGCAGCTTTTAGTGGCTACCAGCAGCTTCAGTGCCTTCCAGTAGCTTCTCCCAGCTTCCAGCAGCTTTTAGTGACTACCAGCAGCTTCAGTACCTTCCAGTAGCTTCTCCCAGCTTCCAGCAGCTTTTAGTGGCTACCAGCAGCTTCAGTGCCTTCCAGTAGCTTCTCCCAGCTTCCAGCAGCTTTTAGTGGCTACCAGCAGCGTCTGTACCTTCCACTAGCTTCTCCCAGCTTCCAGCAGCTTTTAGTGGCTACCAGCAGCGTCTGTACCTTCCACTAGCTTCTCCCAGCTTCCAGCAGCTTTTATTGGCTACCAGCAGCGTCTGTACCTTCCAATAGTTTCTCCCAGCTTCCAGCAGCTTTTAGTGGCTACCAGCAGCGTCTGTACCCTCCAATAGTTTCTCCCAGCTTCCAGCAGCTTTTAGTGGCTACCAGCTGCTTCCGTAACTTCCAATAGTTTCTCCCAGTTTCGAGCAGCTTTTAGTGACGACCAGCAGCTTCAGTACCTTCCAGTAGCTTCTCCCAGCTTTTAGTGGCTACCAGCAGCTTCTCCCAGCTTCAAGCAGCTTGTAGTGACTACCAACAGTTTCAGTAATCTCCATTAGCTAGAGGTGGCGGCTGCCTATGAATTGTTCTCCATGGATTAGATCCAGAGGCAATCAAGGGAGGCTCTCCCACAACGTGTGCACAGCTTCAGCAGTTTCCAGTAATTTCCGGTAGCTTCCGGCAGCTTTTACCGGCTACCGGCAGCTTCCAGTAACTTCCATAAGTTGGAGGTGGTGGCCTCCTATGAATTCTACACCATGGACTGGATTCAGAGGCAAGTGAGAGGGTGCCTCGTAACATGTGTGCCTTCCAGTGATTACAGTTAGCTTCTTGCAGCTCCACGAGATTCAGTAGGCTTCCCGAGGCTTTTGCAGCTTTCAAAGCTTTCAGCAACATTCCAGTGACTTCAGTAGCTTTGCCCAGTTCCAGAAGCTACTGGAGCTTCCAGGGACTCGTAACAGCTTTTAGTGGCTACCAGCAGCTTCAGCAGCTTCTAGTGACTTTCAGTAGCTTCTGCCAGCTTCCAGCAGCTCCAGTAGCTTCCAGTGACTTTCTACAGCTTCTGCCAGCTTCCAGCAGCTCCAGGAGCTTCCAGTGACTTTCTATAGCTTCTGCCAGCTTCCAGCAGCTCCAGCAGCTTCTAGGAACTTCCTGTAGCTTCTGCCAGCTTCAACGAGCTTCAGTAGCTTCTACCAGCTTCCACGTGCTTCAGTAGCTTCCAGTAGCTTCTGCCAACTTCCAGAAACTTTAGGAGCTTCCAGTGACTTCCAATAGCTTCTGCCAGCCTCCAAAGCTTCTAATGGCTTCCAGCAGCTTCAGTAGCTGATGGTGAATTCCAGGAGCTTCTGTCAGCTTCTAGTAGCTTCCAGCAGCTTTAGTAGCTGATGGTGAATTCCAGTTGCTTCTGCAGCTATGGTGAGAGTCCAGGAGTTTACGTAGGGTATGGTGAACTCCAGCATATCTCTGTAAGATTATAGTGGCTTCAAGCAGAAGCTTCGGGTAGAGTTGATTAGACCTCTTCAGGATGTTCACCGTTGTCGGGTAGAATGAACAATAATGAAACAGGGTCGTCACGGAGTGAGTTCTGCGGTCGAAGAAGACATATGTCAAAGGGATGTCTGTGTTTGAGATGCAACGCGGGGAGGGTCCGTTGCGCATCTCTGATGGGTTGGTTGCGTCGCAAGACGTAGGCTATGAGTCCGTTTACGGTCAGGTTGAGTATCAGGATGCATGCTTATGAATGGTTGCGTGCTTGGGCGGCAGGCAGTACAGTAAAATTGCTGTGCATCAGGAGCCGCAGAAGAGGATGGGTGGGGGTCCTTCTGAACAATCCTCTACTGCACCACATGCCTGAGCACAGAACATAGCTTTTATTTTCAGCTGCTATCAGCAGCTTGTAGGCAGCTCCTCTGACTGGCTAGTCAGCCAAACCTGATGCAATATAGTGCACCATGAAGCTGGCACAACCAAATGCGTAGGCAACATAGTACCAATAACGATTGAATGCGTAACATAGCTTGTGTTATGTTATCCGTTGTTCAATTTGCAATTTACAACAACCAAATGAGATTGTTGGGTTTAGTCTGAAGGCGACAAACCAGTTAGATATGTTGACAAAACCCTAGAAGTTTCATAACCAACAGATGATGATACCATGTTGTTGTATTGGTTTCCTTTAGGGCAGTTGCAATACAATTATCTAGATCAGAGTTTTTTCCGTTTCTGAAAGGGGGTCTTCTGGTAGCAACCAGGGACTTGGTGTCTTTCAAGGTTGGGCTCCTGGTAGTGATTTGGTTAGGTGGCCTGGAGGGCTGCCCTGCCGGTTCAGCCAATTTGATTTTGGCCTCAGGAAGCTTGTTATTAGGTCATTTGTTAGGCAGTTATTATTTAATTATTTATTTCGTTTTTGTGTAAGATTGTCCGGCAGGAATGCAACCGAACTTGCCCAACATGAGCAATTGAGCATGTGTTGTTGTAACGTGCTTCATTCCTACCTTGTCCTGTCTCTGCTCGGTCTTGCTTTTGTTTGTTTTTCTTACAGAATAGAAAAAGATAACGCCTGGAGGGGCGTGGTGTTAGGGTGACCCTCCCATATGCCGCAGCTAGGGAAAGTCACCATCGGCAGAATAGAAGACGTGTATTTCTGGTTACCGAGTACCATGTACGGTAATATCGCTGCTCCGTTACAATGGGACATGTATGTGGTACGGTATATATTACATGTCATACCATGGTAACTACGAGATACGTCCTCTCTTTAAATCTTTAAATCCAAATCATTCTCTGAATTGCTTTAAAGAAAGGAACCGGTGTCTTTACGTAGCACCATTTTGCTCCTAGTAGCCTTCGGGGTGAGCACTCAGGTTGAAGAGGGAAATAAAGAGCAAAGATGAAAAGAAAAAACAAAAACATAAATTCTAAAAATAAGAATATATACGTAGGGGAATTGCCTGATAGTAGGGACTGGATGAAATACCCATGGTTGAATAATGATATCATAAATAATGCCGGCAGTCTGACTGGGCTAAAGTTTACAATTTCTTCTTATATCGATTAAGCCTAATGAATGCATTGAGGCAACGTGGGTCGGATAGCCAGGCCTCGCCTTTTTTTTTGTCAACATGAAGAGGATATGCCGTCCCAATTAACGATAACCAAGTCCCTTAGCCAGTAATTTTCCACAGAATCCCAATTATGATAGGGATCAAAAAGTAAACGCCCTGGGGGTGGCGTGGTTTTCAGGGGAACCCTCCTGACGCCCGCAACCGTGGAGAAAGGTCATAGGAATAAGGAGCCATTGTTACACAATCCAAGCCCCCCAACTACTAAGCCAGTGTTCCTCTGGACAAGCACTGGGCAGGTTCCCTCCAAAACCCCTGTTTGGATTGAAATGCTTTCCAATGTTAGTTCTCCAGATATTTATTCAATAGGAGTGGCCCACGGCCGCCATTTCAACTGAAATGCCTTGAGTTGCTGGTTTATGTCGGGAGACCCACCTCCTGGGGAAGAACAGCCCTTTGCCAAAAATCCCAAACTCCCGGGACTGTGAACTGATCGTCCGTCTTTTCACTTCCAAGCCCACTCCGTACATCAATAAATACCAACGTTAAAAGAAAACACAGAAAAAGAACACTAAACTCATACAGGGGGGGGGGGGGTGTTAGCCGGACTGGTTGAAGATTAACACGAGTCATATAAGCACTGCATGTCAGTCTAAACCCCATAGTACTAAGTCCCGGCAACAGACAATTTAGAGCCCTATTGCTTACCCCCTGGACTTTTAATAGACCGGTTTCTCCCGGTTACCAGCTAGAGTGTACCTTAACGCGCCAAGCCCCACTCTGCCTGGACTATTCCGTGGTAAGTGCCTCTGCCCGAAAATTAGGGCCCAGCCACCCTTACCGGGCGCAGTAAACCCCCCCCCTGAAAGGTACTGTCGCCTTTCTCATTCTTATAAAAACCCTGCCCATGTCGCCCTGACATGCTAGCACACGATTGTAGCCATAAGCCCTAGTTCCAGTCCAGGGTCCTTGTGGTCATCTTACGACATAACGCTTCCCGGAAGCCCAAGGTTTATCGCTCATCCCTTTTACCGCCCCCGTGTTCAACGCAACAGACTGATCGCACAAGTCTGTTATCCCTGTCCGTAGATCCGAAAAAAGCTCCATTCTCCCCCCGCCCCCAAGTGTCTTCAACCTTTGCTGGGCGCAACAAACCGAAGAAAAAGAAATCTCAGCTCAGGCCAGAACAACTTTCCTTCGCTACTATGCCCACCAACAACCCCCCGCTGAACACCAGCCCACGTTGCCAACCGCAACCTCCCCCACCCCCCCCCCACTGGCGTCAACTCCATCAGTTCCCCTCCCTCACTCTCCCTTTCGCCCATTCCCCGCCTTTTCCGCAACCCCCCTAAATTACCACCGTCCAGGCCCGCAAGCCCCCCCACCACCCCCCCACCCCCCCTCCCCCCCCCCCCCCCCCCCCCCCCACCCCCCCTCCCCCCCCTCACCCACCAGCACACACACCCGGACCCCGCCCCCCACACCCCCCCCCCCCCCCCTCCTCAAATTCCCGTCATCTCCTTCCTGTAGAAGATCTCCATTTCCTCCTAACCACAAGATTTCCCATTCTCTTGCCCACTTCGTCTCATCCCCATCGCGGATTCCCAATCCCAGTTCCACTCAGGACAATCACGATGCCATGACGAAGAAATACTCCATACGATGGTAAGGGTGGTTACGATTCTTCGCAACCGGTATACAGAACTTGTGGCCCCCGCTGCTCGAAAAGTCCTCAGTCTTCTCAGTCGTTGATGGGAGATCTAGACTATGACCCCATTGATGAGCCCTCCAATGGTTACCACTACCCTAGAGACAGCAGAATAACACCCGTATCCAACTATCTGGCTATGGACCATATTCTGCGAAACTGCACTTCCACCCTTGCTGCAAAGCTAGACGCGTACACCAATAACGCGGCTAAAGCTCTGCGCTACATTAGACTAAACTGGGGCCAAGGCTTCACCTTATCGCCCCACTTCTTCAAAGGCGTAAACCCCTTTTACGACTCCTACACCACTCTAACACCTCCACACGCATCCTACTACTATCCAGCTTCCACCCAGGATGCTGCTCTTCCTCCCTCCACCCCTGTTCACCAGCCCCCTTCATCCCCGTCTGACGACGGCGACTCTACAGCTCCACCTACACCAACCTCGGACGGGGAGCCATCAGATCTCCGAGCTTTCGAGGATGCAGCAGCCGCCGCGGACCTGCTACGTGGAGCCATCCCTATGCTCAGCGCATGGGGAATCAACTTTGAAGTATCCCAACCAGTGCCCCCTGAACCCAGGCCACCAAACAGGCTACAAGGTATGTGGCCACCTGCATCTACCCAGTGCCTCATATGTATAGGGTTTGGGCACACTGCCTCTATATGCCCAAACACTTCCCCCTTTGCATCAGCTATTCACAACTGTGATAACTGTGGGGGACTTCGACATCATGAGGGACAGTGTACCAGTTGAGAGACCTAGCAGCCCATCTATCAGCACTCACCCCAACAAGCTGACAGAAGTCTGCATCAATTGTAATGGCAGAGGGCACTACGGGAAGCAATGCTTCTCGTCCACCAGGGTCCAACCAACCAGCAGGACATGCGCAGACTGTGGAGGCTATGGCCACCATGAATCAAGATGTCCCAACCCCTGCCAGCCCACTACTCAACAGGAGTCCCCACCCCAAGACTCTGGAGATGACTCTGGAGATGGCAACGAGCCCAAAACCGGTGAGAACCCTGATACCACTGACTCTGAGCTAGGACAGTCCCCCCCCACTCATGAGACCTCCCCCAGTGATTTATCTACTTGCTTCCACGGCCACTAGTGTCTCACCACAGACTCTACCTGGCACATGACTTCAAATGCTGATTGTCTTATCAGAATCACACCTCTCAACCCACCAGTGGCAGTTACCCCCCCAAACTCCTCTACACCAGTTGTCTGCTGCTACACTGGCACAGCTGTACTTCAGGGTATAGGACTAGTAGTGACACTGCTCAATGTCCTTCTTGTGCCCGTGCCCAACTCCTTCAACCTCATCAGTGCTCCTGCAATCATGGCTTATGACGAAGACATACACATTCATACTGACTGGTTGTACCTGCACAGATTGAGCTACCTTAACCAGCATGGAGAGCTGTTCTGATCTCGCTACACTACTGGCCTGGAATGCCAGGCCAACCATAGTAGGGACATAACAAAAAACCACCAGTCTTTGGTTTACCAGCCGTTCCCTCTTCCTTCGATCACCCAGCAAACAAGACGACCTCTCCCTGAATCAAACCCAATGGTACCCTGACCCTACACCATGTTTATCACCTGGGCACCGAGCCAGTCCAAGTGGAGCAACGCTTCTCCTAAAAACCTCCTCTCCCTTCTAAAACCTACCCAATCCCCTCTCTCCCCCCCTTCTTCTCCCAGCTCCCCCCCTGGCACCTCCGCCTCACCCCCCCTGCCCCCCACCTGCCCCCCCTCCCCCTGCTCCAGCCCCACCTCCTCCTCCCCCTGCCCTTCCCCCTTGCCCCCCATCCTCCAGCACCATCCCCCTCCTCCCACCCATAGGAAAGAATCCCCACAAGACAGAATCCCGTCAGGATCTCATGGCCATGCTGAAATGTGGAGGCTATGGCCATAACTCCATCCAATACCCCTCGTGCCACAACTAACCTTGCATTTAGACCACAACCCCCAAAGATCCCAACCCCAATCCCCTGACCCACATGCATCCAATTTGCAGCAGACATCACAATGTCATTTCAAGGCTTCCTAGGTCAACTCAATGCCCCCTGCCCACACCCAATGTGTCTAAACAACCCCTGCAACCACCCCCAGGATTTCCAGATGAACCCTTAGACTGGCCAACAGTCCAAGACCTGCCCTCCACATGGGCAGAATGCTGTAAAGCAGCTGGATTCACCCCCATTCCCAACCTTCCTACCCCACCTACTGTACCTACCAAAGCCACTAGGTCAGCAACCAAGAAACGCAATTCAGACGCTCACAAAGTCCTTGGCCACCTGACAAAAATGCATGCAACCCTTACCCACATGTACCACAGTGTCACAGTTGCCCTCCAGACCAACGTTGCAAACCAACCACAACCCCAGCTCCTGCAGGCACAACAAATCCCCAAACCATCCCAAATCAGAAGCCACCAACCAAACATGTTCAAACCTGTTGGTATCACCAACTTCTCCCCACCCCCATCACCACTATCATGTGACTATGAATCTGATGATGTCCCAAACAACAGCACTACATGTAGGGTCAGCTTCAATTGCCTTGTAGGAACCCACCCAGGACACTATCCCCTAGGTGAACTCATGACCATCCTGGAAAAGATCTGCCAACCCACAACAGTACCACCATAGCTCCTGGTAAACATGTTCAGAGTACCCATGTACCAACTCATCACAGCATTTTTTGACCAGTACACACACCTCAGATCACTGCCCAATGCCATCTGGTCCACATCAGACATGCCTAAACACCCAGCCACTATCATAACACCCCTTCACCTACACACTAGCAGCCTAGCCACACTAGTACACCAGTATGACACCTGCTCCCCCCACATCAAAGACCAACTGAAATGGACCATCTGCCTGCAAGCTGCCCTTGTTAGTGCATACTCCTTGGCCACACACAGAGCCTGGCATACTCATGCATTCCCACCAGATCAGAGTTGACAATGAACCAAGTCCCTTCCTCATCTACATTGATGAGATCATCCTCCCCTGGAACCACCAGGACTACTTCATCCTCAACTCATTTCCACCTGAGTTCCACCCTGACCCCACACCTGATCTGTGGGATGATTTCCACCAGTGCATCACCAAAAGGCTCAAGCGAGATGGCTTCTACCAAGTGCCATACTCACCAGACCTCCCTGCAGAAGACCCAGCATAATTGAAGGCATCCCTGCTTCTCCAATTGCAGCTGGCCCTTTCTCCAAGAACAAGCTCTCCTATTATGATAAATCTCTTATCATGGGGGGGAATATCCTGACTTGTGCTCCTGAGCTGATACAGATTACAGAACATTGATCCGTAGATCCCCCTAGCATTAATCTGAGATCCTGACTTATGATACCTTATAGATGATACTGGAAGTACCTCATCATGTCCTTCCATCTGGATTGATAGTTATGAGCTAGCGAGGGACGTCTACCTTAAAGTTGTTTACCATAATGGCAAATACACAGATTGCTATCCAGTCCTTCTAGCTGAACAAGGCCCTATGGCTGCACCTTCCTGGCAGCTTCACAGCTGGAATCCAGTCTTATCTAGATAATAGATGATAGTTATACTGTACTGCCCTTGCCCCTTGTTCTCTCCTGAATGTACTTGCATATGCCCCACAAGGCCAAGTATCATTCCTTGATGAACACTGGCCAGCCAGAAGCCTATGCCCTTGTGCTTCCTTAAGCACCAGCTATTTATTTTCACTCTAGCTTCCCTTTCTTTTGAACCTCCTAATTCCAGGAATTCTTCTGAATGAAGAATACCAGGAATTTGGGGGGATGTTATAGACCGGTTCTCCCGGTCCAGCTAGAGTGTCTTAGTGCGCCAGGCCCTCTGCCTGGAAGCTTCCGTTGTAGTGCCTCTGCCCGATAGGGCCAGCACCTTCCGGCGGCAGTACCCTGAGGTACTGTCGCCTTTCTCTTCTTATACCTGCCATGTCGCCTGACATGCTATCACGATTGTAAGCATACACCCTAGTCCCTTCCCTGTGTCAGTGCTTACGACATAACGCTCCGGAAAGCTAAATGGACTGGTAGGCCAAACAGCCCGGAACATACGTACATACATACATGCTTTGACTGCCAAAGACGGCGAGCAGCCAAACTGCTGGCTGAAGCTATGTTACCAATCTCAAGTTCAAGTTCAAGTAGCTAATTAGGCTAAAGGTTTTTTTGCCCATCCTCAAATAATCAAGCTGAATCTAGGGTATCCGAGAGGGCTCTTAACAAGCACCATATTGACCTTGACAAGTCGTTAAACGGTTTTGATACCTGGGCATGTCTATAATCGGTCTGAATTCGGACCCGGTCACACTCTCTGGTTTCAGTCTGAATTCGGACCCGGTCACACTCTCTGGTTTCGGTCTGAATTCGGACCCGGTCACACTCTCTGGTTTCAGTGGCTATCGCACGTGGGGAAGCATTTATTCTGCAGACGGTTGGGCGCCGAATTGCCGGCGTATGTAACGTTGTAAAATATCTTCTCCTTCTTATGATCTGATCCCCCCAACAAAGCGTAGTTGTACAGTGGAGGACCCTGGAGGGCGATGGTAGCCCCCCCCCCCTATTGGTGGTTGGCCTCAGTGAAAGCAAAGGGGCTGGCCCCCTCAACCTCACGCCTCGTAATAAGGCGTACTATTTATTCATTTATCAGCGGAGGGCCCGAGATCACGTACTACAAGGTTCATTAAGCTACAAAACAAACAAAATTGTACCGGTAGTCAAGCGTGACAACATCCACTTGGTGTGCTCCCTGATTTCTAACAGACGGATTTGCAATTGGAAGATGTTGAGCAGCCCAGAGTTGGCTGAAAAGCCAAGAAACAATTAAAATTCAAATCTGAATTAAAATTCAAATCCCCCCCCCCCCCCCCCCCCCCCCCAGGGATGAAATGACACCATGAAAGTAGGCTCTCATTTGTAATTCGTTTCCATGGGTGCCTACTTTTGTAGGAACTTCTCCGTCTTTCTTTCTGAATCCTCTGTGGGCACAGTTTGTGGCACTGGTTTGTTTAAAGGGTCCCACCAGGGTTGTGCAGGGGGACCCCCAACTCTGCTTCTCGAGACGCAGCCTGTTTCAGAATCTGCTTCTTGAGACGCAAGCGGTTTCAAAATCTGCGTCTGCCATGCATCCAGACCAGAGTTTGAACAGGACGCTGCGGCCTCCGTCGCAGATGCAACATCGAAGAGTCCGTTGCGTCGCAGGACGCAACGTGGGGGTGGGCCGGTGACCAGAAGGAAGGGTCCGTTGCGTCGCAGGATGCAGGCTATAGAATTGGTTGCGTCTCAGGCAGCAGAGCCGGGGGCCTCCTGAAGTATCCTGACCCAAAACCTCTGAGATGCAACAGACAAATGGACCCCAAAATAAGAGAACCCACCAAAAACTTCCTTTCTTCGTTTCAAAATCAAGGGGAGGGGTGGCTGCGATGGAGGGTGTTCATGTAGGTGTAGCTCGAGATGAAGATGAATATCAAGCGATACCTGTGGAGCCAAAGGTACAGAGAAGTGAGCGAGAAGTGATGTGTGTGTGAGTGGGAGGGGGGGGGGGGGGGGGGGAGCTATGGACTTGCCTGCACTCCACTTTTCGCGCATGAGTCTCCCCCAAAAGGTCCCGAGTCAGCAGATGTTGTTATGAAGGAATGGGGTAATTCATGTGGAGCCCAAGGTACAGAGAAGCATAAAGCTAGAAAAAATCCACACACAGATTTGAAAAACTGAGCGAGAAGTGAGATACATTCTACATGGCCCCCGTCGGTAAAACGATTGCTTGGGGTTCAGTTCATCAATGCTTTTTCTTTTTAAGCCCTTCCTATCACGGTTGGGCAAGTCCCTTGGGCCTTTTTGGCCTACCCCTGGACTGTAACATACATAAATACATACATACATACAGGAAGCGTTGCAGATGTCAATTATTAGTTACACATTAAGCATTGCAGATGTTGCGGTTTCTGTTCACAATCTCAAATATCTCCATCCTGTTTCTCCCCCGTTCTCCCCTGCCTCCGTCCGCTCTTTCACCACCCTACCCACTGCCCAGCTGCCCACCTGCCCCGACCACAAAAATCAAACTCTACTTGGGTTGTGTGGACAATGTATTGCAAACCCCCTTCGCCTCTTCCTCCTCCTCCTCCTCCTCCTCCTCATCATCATCATCATCAACAGCACCATCACTACATCATCATCATCACCATCACTACATCATCACTGTCATCATCATCATCATCATCATCATCATCATCATCATCATCATCATCATCATCATCATCATCATCATCATCATCGTCATCACCATCACTACATCATCACTATGTCATCATCATCATCATCATCATCATCATCATCATCATCATCATCATCATCATCATCATCATCATCATAAACATCATCAGTGCTAAAGAGAGCTCAGGCTTGGTTGGTACAGTGGTACGAGCTTTGACTAACAGTCA